>LOJH01003767.1:26280-39729 GCA_001685095.1 Ellobius talpinus
ATAGATAGATAGATAGATAGATAGATAGATAGATAGATAGATAGATATAAAGTGCACATATGTTTCTCTTTCCCCTTTTCCCCCTCTATACATGTATGTTTGTGATGCATGTAGGTGTGTGGGTATATGGTCCCTGTACATACATACAGAGGACCAAACAGGACATTGGATCTCCTCCTTTATAGCCTTCTACCTTATTGCCTTGAGGCAGGGTCTCTTACTGAACCGAGCTAGGCTAGCTAGGGAGCTGTCAGTATCTGCCTATCCCTGCCCTCCAGTGCTAGGTTTATAGGCATACTCAGCGATGGCTGGCTTTTACAGGGATGTAGGATTCAAATTTAGACCCTCATGCTTGCATAACAAGCACATTTAACCACTGAGGCTTCTCACCAGTCTCTGAAATGACTTCTTTTTTGAGCAAAATCCAAGCACATGTATATGTGAGCTCATGTGCACAAACATGTGACCATGCTCATAAGAGCTCAGCAAGTGATACCCATCAGTTCTTCACCTGATTTTTGAGGAAGGGTCATTCACTGAATCTGGAGCTAAATGATTTGTCCAGATTGCCAGACCGACAAGACTGGGAATCCTCCTGCCTGCCTTCCTAGTGCTGGGATTACAGCTGTAGCATATGCTGCTGCATCCAGTTTTCCCCTTGGGTATTGAGTATCAAACTTAGTAGATAAGTATTTCTCACACTGGGTCATTTCCCTAGCCAAAACTACTGTGTTTGGACTAGAGAAATGGAGTGATGTACGGTAGAATTTAGAACTCAGATCACTAAACCAGGAGTTCAGCCAGAGGTATTCAGACGGGGTGGGGGTGAGAGGAAAGGAAGTGGCCTTGAAGACCAGGAGTATGCCCATGACAGCTGCTGCAGAGGAGGGGGCTGATGTGTTGCTTCATTTGATGTTAGGTGACAGGATTGTAATAAACATCTAAAAAGAAGTGACGGTTCAAAGGGGAGAGGAGGCAGAAAGTTCTTTCTTAGAATGATGACTATCACTCAACTCATCAGCTCCCAGGATCTCTTCTTCGTGTGAATGTCTTATTATGGCAAATGTCTTATTAGTCTTTGCAGTTATTTGCTTGTGTTATATTTAATAGGTTAATGCAGAGAGAAAATATTTTAGCATTCTTAACACAGCAACTGCCCCAAATGAATTCACATTTTGTAATGTTTGTTTTATCACTCGCCAAGAAAAGAGACCAACCACATTTCTAAGATTTGTAAACCTTTTCTTTGAGTACCTAAAGAGACTATGAGTTACAAAGTTTAAATGGACTGGTTTTTATCTGTCTGGGAAAACCTCCAAATATAGAATAAATCACCCATTTTTTTATGTTTCATTTGTAACTGGATCCATTTTTTCAATGTGATTTCTATGTCTCACAATCTAAGAATATTTAAATTCTGGCAAAGCCATTGCATTTGTTTTATTTAAAGGGAGGCGGCGACATGTTTAGTATAAAAAAAAGGTTAGATCTATTGAGACTAATGAACTCATCAAATTTGTGCTTGAGACTCACCTTGATGAGTGAGTTTATCTACTCATCACTGGAAGTACTGGAGGGAATGCAGAAATCTGCTGGATTCAGTGGGCATGGTGAGTGATAAAGCAAACATTACAAAATGTGAATTCATTTGGGGCAGTTGCTGTGTGAAGAATGCTAAAATATTTTCTCTCTGCATTAATCTATTAAATATAACACAAGCAAACAACTGCAAAGACTAATAAGACATTTGCCATGCTCAACATCTATGCGGAAAGACTAACTTATCCACATACCTGGAAGGCAACAGGAGCCTTAAATGCTTTAAGACAAATTCAGTGTGGGTCCAGTTTATAAAGACAGACAGACTTACTAGCATGGGAATTACCTATCTAGAGGGACGAGTCACCCACAGGCAGTGACACCAGCATTTAACCCAGTCATAGCCTGAGACAACTGAGGTTATTCCTTTGCTTTTTATGTAATTGTCCTGTTGATGGTGACATTTTAACATGGTAACCTTCAATTTAAACACATAAAGAACAAGAAAAAAAGTCATAATAACAAAAATCTGTCAATTTACCTAGTTTTTTTTGTTTGTTTCTCGAGACAGGGTTTCTCTATGTAACAGCCCTAACCGTCCTGGAACTATCTCTTGTAGATCAGGCTGGCCTCGAACTCACAGCCCTAATTGTCCTGGAACTAGCTCTTGCAGATCCGTCTACCTCTGCCTCCTGAGTGCTGGGATTAAAGGCATGTGCCACCACCACGCGGCCTAATTTACCTACTTTTATAAAACCTAAAAGAACATGTTTCCTTTCCCCCTCTTATGAGTGTGTGTATGAGAGTGTGCATATGTGTATGTATGAGTGTGTGTGTGTATGTGTGTATGCATGTGTGTTTGTAGGTGAACATATGTGCAGGTGTGGAGGTTATACATCCACATCAGGGGTCTTCCTCAATTGCTCTCCATGTAATTTTTTTGAGACAGAGGGCCTTTCACCGAACCCAGAGTTTGTCGTGTTTAGGATAGACAGGCTGGCCAGCAGGCACCTGGGGTTTTCTCACATTCCCAGAGCTGGGGTTGGAGTCACACAGTTCTGCTCGCAGCTTTTCCTGCATTCCGGACATACAAACCCAGGTCACCATGCTCATGCAGCAAACCCTTTACCCTCTGAGCTGGCTCCCCAGTCCTAGACGGCATGCCTGAATTCTAGGCATAATGAAACACAAATTAATAAAAAAGGACAATACGACCTTTCCAATTAAAAATATTTTCCCCTTTCCGCCAAAAAGAAATGCTCCATAAACTACAATGACGTTTTGAAACAGTGCTGTAACACAAAATTGTTTCGGGTCTCCCTCCCATCCCTTTTCTGACCTCAGTCCTCAGTCTGCTGTTCCCCAGCAGCCTGTACAGGTAAGTGCAGCCGACAATCTAGATCGCCCTCGAAATGGGACTGAAACTAGTGAACTCCGAGGGCAAACTCAGGCTCAGAACTCAGAATTTGGGTGAACGTGTTCACATTACTTCATTGGTCCTCAGTTTCTTTGCTTGTAAAATGAAAACAGCAAATACAAATCTCAATGTTGTATAACGATTACATGAAATTAAATGAGATACTATGTGAATATGTGAGGAGTGGTGTGTATGCATATACAAAGGCACAAATGACAGTCACCATTGATATGGTAGCATCTCTGTCCTAACCTCCAGTCCTGGGATGACTGTATCAAGCCATCTTTGATCTTCAGCACTGGGCACAGGTCCCAAGAGCTTAGGAAATCTTTGTGGACTCAATGGCTCGAATCCAGAAGGAGCGGAGTAAGCGATGGTGAATTGTAGCCAGGCTCGGCACATCTGTTTTCTCTCCAGGACTTAATGGACTTTAAAAGGGTGACCTTAATCTGAGGAGTCTGTGTTGAACTGAAAGGCTGGCCGGATGAGCTGTTGTGCTACACTGCTTACAGACACTTCACAGATGAAACCAAAATTCAGGAAAGCAAGCTAATCTTCACAAGCCAGGCAGTTATCAGGTCTAAAGCAAGTTTATTTTGAATCTTAGAGAAGAACAGCATCAGTGTCCTGCTTTCGTTACTGATAAAACAGAATCTACTGTGAAAGCCTTTAAAAGAGTAATGAATACTGGGATTTTGGATGAAGTCCAGCACAGAATTCTGCATGAAGCAATGTTCCTAATTTGTATTGCATGCAAATAGATCTAATCTTTAGATTATGTCTGAAGGAATAAAAACTGCCATTGTATTACTTCCCTGCTCTCTGAAGAAAAAACAAGACACCTCATTTATTGATTTCTTCCAGCAAATAAATTCATCATGAAATTATGATGACTAGCCAGGCAGTGGTGGCATGAATCTTTAATCCCAGTACTTGGGAGGCAGAGGCAGGCAGATCTTTGTGAGTTCAAGGCTAGCCTGGTCCACAAAATAAGTTTCAAGACAGCCAGTACCACACACAGAGAAACCCTGTCTTGAAAAAAATCAGAAAAAAAGATGAATAAATGCTAAAATAGTATACTTTATTTAAAACTGCCAAAATCATTATAATAAATTATATTTAATATAGGCAATCAAAATTTCAGAATGAAAAGTGATATATAAACATATATCTAATATATATTACAAGTAATATATATTTTGTATACATAGATTTATCTGTTTTATATATATATTACAAGGAAGTTAGACTTAAAATATGAAGGATTTAATTGATATGTTCAACTTGTTTTTGTTTGTAAGTTAGATTGGACTAAATGAAAATCTTTTTTCCACTTCCAGTTTGGGGATTTGACATTTTTATCATTAGAGTCATCTGTTAAGTTCTGTCCCACCATGCTGGGCATTAAGACCATGAAATCACACATTTAAGAAAACTAATAAGATAGAATAAAGATACACTCCAACAGCAACAATCAAGATAGAGCCAGCAGGCTGATCTTTAAAGGAGACCTGGAAGTGAGCGACAGCTCAGAACAGAAAATACAGAATTCAGGTGAGATGGCGATATTCCTGCGGGCATCTTCTCGTGAGGGGTGAAGCAGTCAAGGAACCTGTACATTAGGGCTGGGAAGGTTTTACATCAGGTTTGAATAAGAAAACTGTGGTGGTTATTTTGAGAGATGAAAGCCTCCAGGACTATAATTGAGTCTTGAAAGGGAATATACACATTGTTAGACAAATATCTTTAAATCTATTGCAATTAATTACTATTCTAAATATTAACTTTAAATAAAAATTATAAAATGAGTTTAATTCTGTTGTATTAACTCAGTATTTGGAAAATTCATATCAATAACATTTAAGTTAGAAATTTTAACTGGTACATAAAAAGCGTAGAATTTGTGCATATATGAACACCATGTAGTGACTCAGTACATATGTACATGTTGAATAATATTTAAATCAGGATACATATATCTGTCTCCTCAAAATTGCTCAGTTTTTAATGCTGAAAACATTTGAATCTTTTCTTCTAAGTTCTTGAGAAATACAGTGCATATTATTTCCTGTAGCCCTTCTGGGCCATAGCATAGCACAGCCTGCTTCTATCTAAGTGGAAGTTAGCATGTGGAGAGTTTGGTGGATAGACATAAATAGCTTTGAAGGATTGCATAGACTCTTCCTAATTAACTGTGATAGCCCATAATAAATATAATTTAATTTTTCAAAGAAATAACAAGTTATGGGGAGAAATCTGATCATTAACTCTGGGTTGATTCTTTTGTGGCCACTCTCTACTGTGGGAGATTTCTACTTCAACATGCCTTCATGATCACTTTACAAGATAGGAAATGAAGACTCATAATGGTAAGTTAGTGATAAAATCAAAATTTTAAGCATGTGCTGTGAATTAATATCTTTTTCACAGCAAAACAAACCAAATTGTTAAAGAGCAAAATGCCCCGAATTCTATTCTCCAAGCTCTTCACAAAACATCTCTAATACCTTCTAGTAATTTTCTGAAAAATTCTCTATGAATCTGTGTGTATCGGTATGAAAACCTGTATGTTATGATATTTTTCTCTTTCTACATATATACACATATTTTCCCTTGGCTTTTAGACTTTAGTTAACTTTAATGATCAATTCTCAGGGCTGAGAGGTACCTATGCAGTCTCTGTGTGTGTTTCTGGTGAGGGCTTTTCCAGAGGTGCCTCGGTCAGGTTTAATGAATGGTTTAATCCCTTGACAGACCCAGCATTTAAATAGATTCTTTGGGGTGTGTGGGAGCTGTGGGAGAGAGGGTTGACTGATGAGAGAAGGTCACTGGCTGTGCCTTTAGAGGACACAGCCTGCCACATACCCTTCCATTCACTCTCTCCTCCTCCTGGCCTTTGTGAGTTAAGGAACTCTACATCACACCCTTCTATCACAAAGTGCTCCCAAGTCTGGGAACATGGAAGCAGCTCACTGCAGACTGAAACCATGAAGAAGTATCAATCTTTCCTCACGTAAACACTTCCCTCAGGTGTTTGTAGCACCCATGGACACTTTGACTAATGCAGACTCTGATAAGGTATGACACTTGCCTTCTAAATTTAGACGTGTCTCCTAAAGTGTTACATTCTAAACAGAGACATATCTCATTTTTATGAGTGTATCTGTTAACTGAATTTACTGTAATTTAATTAACTACCTGAAGTGATTTCTAGGTTCTTGTCATTACATTCTTTTGAGCCAACATTACCTGCTAACAGAGCTAAGTGTAACTAGTCTTGTAGGTAAATGAACATGCTATTTTGTTCTCATTTCTATATACTTCATCATGAATGAGTTTTGGCATCTTTTTCTTGTAACCATGGGGGTGTAGTTACATAGACTTTGAGTTCATGTACTTTGTCTGTTTTCACTCTTGTGACTTTGACGTGTCACTGATTTGGAAACAGGGTCTTACCCTCTGTTTGGCACTAATTTGCAAATAAATTTTCCATTATTTTTCTTATCTTTGCTCAGTTTAGCACTGCTTCCAATTCTTTCTTCTGTTGCATTTAGTTTTCTTCTCCAGGATTAAGAGTGAGACACATAAATAAAGTTGATGTATGTGTGCGCTTCCTTGTGTAGCTATGGCTTTCCTGTCACTCTATGATTTGCAGTTATGTAAAAGGTTCCCTGTTTCTGCAGTGTTCACACACAATATAACAAGTTGATCCATGTCTGTCTATCCATACTGGGTAGGTCTGTCATAAATCTAGCTACATTCATCCCTTTGACATATTGCTGCACCAAAAACTATATATTGTTTAAAATAAAATTGTTTGATGTTATCTAAACTTTTTTTCCTATAGCATGAAAATTCAAACCGCATGTATATGAACTGTATACACCCTTGGCGCTATACATTCTCAGAATTTGAAATGTACAAAGCAAGATATCTTTCGAAACAGTGCATACTTATAAGGACATAGAGATACCATGTCAGAGAATGTCTAGTGCGGTCTTTGTGCTTGTGTGTCTCTCTGAGTGTTGAACATACTTGTTATTATGGATGTGTGTACCTGTGTTCAGGAGTTTGTCTCCATGGCGCTTTTTGCTAACTCTCTTGAAAATTTGCATGTACGACATACATGCACACACACACATGTGCACACACTAAATGTTTTGAAAATGTCTATTTCATTGGTGGCATGAGAGAAACAATGAGTTGTTCCTCTAAGGGGGGAGGACACTTGTGAAATAATGGTATTCAATAAAAAATGTAATTATCTACTAAGTTGGACAGAACTTAGTACAATTTTTTACCAGAATTCACTGTAAGTTATGCATTAGATGCAGTTCTTTCATTTCAGTTTCAAAGGCGACTAAAACCAGATTTGATTTACACTCATAAATAAGAAAACCAGGTTAAGCCAAGGTAAAGAAATGAGCATCAGCTCACAAAGCCTGTGAGTGGCAGACCTGGCATTCAAAGCACAGACTTTGTCATCGGGCTGTGCACACAGTTCTGCATCCTGGGGAAAACTTAGGGAAACAGGACAAATGTGAGCCAGATAGAAGGAGGCATCCAAAGAAACAAAATGGGCTCCAAAGACTAGTAATGCGTTACTCATGAGGTTGCATAAAGGAGACTGATGGGGTGGAGGGGAACATGAATGAATGAGATTTTGGTGGCAAGAATGGATATGTGTGTAAGAAGAAATTTGGGGTCTCAATGCCTAGGAATTCATGTTAATGGGACTGTATGGATAACTAACATGCCGCTAGTTAAGGAGAGGAGGCCATGAATGTCAGAAAAGAAAGTTCCTCTGATCATTTACCATATATGGCTCAGCATTATTGGTCAGATCGCCAGTGTGCAAAACGCTGTCTTGGAAAGACTGGCTGGTACTTGGAGTGCTTTTGGGGGGTCAAGTGTCCAAACATCTGTCTCAGATTGCTTATGCTGCTATAACAAAATATTTCAGACCTTAGAATTTATAAAGAAGAGAAGTTTACTTATCACTCTGGCCTTTGGGAAGTCCAAAATAAAGACACTCATCTGGAAGGTTGGCACCTGATGGTTCCAAACATGAAAAATGAAGACACCAACCTCCTGATTCCCCAGATTTGGGCAATGTTGTACACCTGAGTTGAACTATCGCATGAAACTTCCAAGAGACATGCCAGCAATATAGCAGTTTTATTTGAAAACAAAACGTTGGCATTGATAACCTGCTGAGGGCTGCTCCCTGCTCTCATGGGAGGTCCTCGCTCTGTGTGTGTGTGCATTCAAAGTACGGGCTAGGACAAGTGACTGGAGAATAAAATGAAAGACATTCTGAAGGTGTCTCTCAGCAGGGTCTTAGTAGTCAATGTTGTATTTAATAAGGTTTTTAAAGTCACTTCAGGCATAAATGGCTATTTGTCACAACGTGTTACCTTTCTGAAGGGAACTTGCATGTTCGTCAAGTGAAGCAGCTTAAATGCGGGAGCCTGTGTGGAAACCCAGGGGCCAGGAGTCAGGAGATAAAGGTCTGTGTACTAAAGGCTGTGTTTTAGTTTTTCTCTCTTAGAACTTTTACAGGGAATACACTGAAATAACTGATGATAACTTGCCCAGATTCAGTTAAAATAGTAATAAGAACAGCATTAGGTGACAATATTTCTAAGATAAGAAAAATAAAGAGAGCTTCAAGGTGGTGTATGCAGAACCCATGGATAAACTGGTGACCTGGATTCACGTTTTCAGAGCTTTGGATGGCCAGTGGAAAACTAAACAAAACAAACAACAAAGTGAACCAGCTTGGGAGGAAGAGGTTGTATTAGCTGAGGTGTACAAGTGACTAAATCTCAGAAGGGCAGAGAAGGAACTGGATACAGAAACCCTACATAGTAAAGCTTCCCCCGGACTGTCCCTTCTCTATGTGCTGGCTTTACCGTACACTCTGCACTGGGACTGTTTCCCACGTTGCAGAAGCACATCACTTGTAGCATCTGCTGACCTCATAATGAGAGTCTTTTAAAGAGAGCAGATTATTTCTTATAGTTAAAAAAACAAACAAGGGCAGATAGATGGGCTGGGTGCCCATCCCAGAGCTGATTAGTTGTGGTATGTATAAGATAGCAATCCTAGTGAGACTTCTGCACTACAGTAGGGGCAAATGATTTCCCAGAATTCTCTTCTTCCTACTTCTAGTTCTCATTATTTTTTTCCATGTCTACCCCAGTTTGACCTCTTCTTCTTGTCACCTCCTCTCGCTGCCAAGTTCATTCTTGTTGGGCTGTAGAAGCCACATCAAATAATGCTTTGCTTTGATCCCCAACTTGCTTTCAGAGTAGAATATTTGTGGTATGAAGACTCCATTCCAACTCTATCTGATCGAATGTATTGTTATGCTCACGTCATTCATTTCGGAGATGAGAGTCCGTCCAGGGCAGGTGATGGTAGACGTTTCTCCCACCATCTTCATATGAGCATGCCAAAGAGTTCACGCAGAGACCTACCAACAGGTCTGCCCGGGACTTCAGAGGTAGCACCACTTTAAGAGCCAGCTCATCTTGGATGCCCTTTGTCAGAGAGAGTTGATGAACTTTCCCGTGGATATTAACTTTGGCCTGGCTGGGGACGGGTTTGGGAGGGGGGTGGTCCATGAAGCAGAGCGCCGGGAACAAGAATCGGCAGGAAGAAAAATAATAGGAGTTGACAAAAATTCTAGCTCATTCCAGATTCCTCCCGTCGCCTCTCGACGTTGTTTCAAACTTTAATTTATTGAATCGCGAGTTGGTTTTGGAGAGCTTCATTCCGTTCCTCCACTCATTTTCCAACAAGCAAGGAACCACATCTTAGGCAGATAACTTGGAAGAATGAGAAGATGGAAATCAGTGCAAAGAGCTCTAGTTACCAGTGCCCTGTGGTTATGCTTAGCCCAGGCGGATAAGACAAGAAAGGTACTTCTCCCCTTTTTACTGCCGCATTAAAACTAAAGCAAAATACACAAAGGTTTACTTTTAGATAAAGATAGTATTAATCACAAGGGACGCATGTATCCTTGTGCTTTCTGTGTTCCAATCAATTGCAAGGGCAGTCACGACCTCCATATAAATGTGCAGACCTCAAAATTGCTAATTTATGGTACAAAATTCAGAACAGGTGTGTATCAGCTCTCTGGGATGCTAGAATAAACAGCTGCAAGCAGGGCATCTTGAAACCACAAAAACATTCTATCCTAACTAAAGGTGGGGGCAAAGCTAGCATGTTTCCTTCTCTTCCACCCCCCGTCTTCTTCCTCTCACTTCTTTTATGTTCCAAAGGATTTTACTTCTTCCAAACTACTTTCCATTTTCTCTCACAGTCAGGTCTGCATCAAGCTTTTTTTTTCTACTTTATAAGTAGCTTACTCAAAAAAAAAAAAAGGATTTTTTAGGTCATACCCTCAATTTGTGATCTGTAGATGGAGCCATAATTAAATTCTCCTTGAAGCTCTGGCAGGTTCACTGGAGACACATTGTCTTTTGTTTTCTTTTAAAAAGGGATTATATTAACAGGCCAAGGGACCAAGGAACAGGGGTAGTAAGGAGATCAGGAGACCTAGCACAAGACTTCCAGCTTGATTCAGCTTCTCTGATGGGAACTTTGTGTGGTGCCTCTTGGTGGTTGTGCCCCAGTGACTCTCCTGGCATTAACTCGTGATGCCATTTCTCTCTTACCAGCTGTCTCTAGCTAGGCTTATTGTAGGCTTTCATCCTCCATCCCACTGGCAGTGGCTTGTAGAGTTGGTGGCTTTCCAACACACCTTCCCGCCACAGCATGTTCTCTTTGGAAGGGACTTTGGAGTCAGAGCAGTCTGGTTTCTCATCTTTATCACACTCCATGACTACAGTATTTGTAGCTTGTTGCCTACTCTCTCCAAATCTCAGTTTTCTCATTTATTTGGTGGAGACAGTGAGCACATATCTATGCAGTTAATATTAAGTGCATAGACCAGATATAGGAACAAAGAATGATCCTGTGGGTGGTACATGGGAGTTGCTGGATAAAGGAGAGATATCATTATTCAAAGAAGGCATTGTAATCTAGAAGCTTGATATTTGTTTCAATGCTTCCTGCAAGAACAAAGGTATTTTTTTACAGTGGTGCTTAGGGCTCCCAAATCTCAGCCATCACCCTGAATCACATACTCTTCACTCCCTCTCACTACACCATGATGAAGGTGTCTGCAGCAAGCCAGGTCCTCCTTGTTCTTGTGGCTCCCTTCTGAGTTCTGTTTTGCAGAATAGTTCAAGGCTCTGCTTGAACTATTCCCAGACATGTAACAAAAACCTCGCATGGATTTGAATATCTGACTGTTGAGATCTATGTTTTTGTCTTATCTTTGTGGGTGAACTGAAGCATCCAAATAAGTCTATAATATCACAGGACTTTAAAAGGTTGAATCTCATAGCAGCTTTCTCCAGACCTCTACCTGCTACATCCTTGTACCCCTTAGGCTATTTGGATTTTCCTACCAAAATGGGAAAATCTGCAGAAATAACAGACGCAGTGTCCTATGAGAAAAGAGCTAAAGATGCTCCATCTAAATCTGCAGCAAGTGTTTCTGAATGCAATGCCTGCAAGTGAAGAGAGAGAGCTAAAGCCTAAGAGTAGTTGAGCTCTGAGAACGCCAGAACTACTGGAGTATAGCAGGGCCCTCTGGAGCTGATGCCCATACCCACAGCCCAGGCTCCCATTTCATCTGGGTGTGGGGATCTCTGGAAGGGCGTCCTGCTCAACTCATTCTGGGTGGGTTCATATGCTCCTGGATGAAATAGACACAAGTATTTTGAAGGACCCAAGTCCATGAAGAAGACTTACAAAGATGTCGATGGAAAAGAGCTTGTTCACATGGGCCATCAGTGCCAATTGCCCTTTCTATTTTAACTGGCTTTAGATCCACCTCACAACTCAAGAAACATCATAGTAGCTCATCACTAATAGTAAGGTTTTTTTGACTTCCAAATTCCATCTCCCAAAATTGCTGTTAGAATTGCAACTATATCATTAAAATAAAAATGTCCATTATTGAGCCCTATTTCATGTCCAGCCCATGTATACAGAAAAATGACCAAGATATCATCTGTTACTTCAAATAGGTTAAGAATAATATTTTGAGGTGGAGAAGAGGGAGACAGAGAGTTTGTCCTGGTAGCCTTGATAAATATTTTCTACGTGAGGAAAAAATAAGAGAGAACAATAACAATGCAAAGTGAGGGGCCTGAAAGAGAGGAAGATGTATTACAGAATGGACAACGGAAATAGACATGAGTTAAACATGATGAGAAGAGAAAAAAGTTGGCGAAGTCCTGCAACCCTTGAAATACACGATTGTCTCATATTTGTTGTCACCCTGTCGTCTAGCATCATCACCAGCACCGCCATCTTCAGGACAACTCATACCTGGATCTCAGTGCCCTTTATATAACAGAGAGGGGTATTCCTGTGAAGACCGAGCAATCAGTGATGCTGTTTGCATGCTCACTCTGGGATGTTATAAGGCGCTGTTGTTTATGACACCCTCCCTCTTATTTGTATCTGTGTAGGTTGAGCCGGTAATAGAGAAAGGTCATGAGAGCCTGATCCATCACATCCTCCTCTATCAGTGCAGCAGCAACTTTAACGATAGTGTTTTGGACTATGGCCATGAGTGCTACCACCCAAACATGCCTGATGCCTTTCTGACCTGTGAAACTGTGATTTTTGCCTGGGCCATTGGTGGAGAGGTAAGGCTAATGATGATGACCAATTTATAGCAAGTTACCTGATTGTGTTTCTCCTACATGTATGGTTCTAGTAGAAACACACCATTCTCATGCAAAAATACAAAAAAACTTATATTTCTAAGTCTATAGGAAAAGATTCTTCCCTTAAATGGTCATGTTTGATCTGTGTTTGATGAACAGTATTGTTCTAAAAGCTGAAGTGTCGTGGGGGAATAGTTGGGTTTAGGGACCAGAACTCTTAGGGACTTTCACAGGTTACTGTCTTATGAAGTTTTTTCCGTATTTAGGGATTTACTTATCCACCTCATGTTGGATTATCCCTCAGCATGCCATTGGATCCTCATTATGTGCTTTTAGAAGTGCATTATGATAATCCCACACATAAGAAAGGTAAGTTCTTTCCTTGTTTTTAACTGCCAGTTTTAAAATGTCATGTAACTATTGTTTGTACCATAGTTGAAGTGAAATATGAAACTGTAAGAAAGTGTTAACCTGTCCACTTGCCATCCAAATTAAGATGCTTTTCGAAGCAAAACAGGGTGCCATTCAGAATGACACTAGGCAATAGCCATTAACCAGTAGCATCTAGGCAAACGGGCATATATAGTCACAAGTCCTAAGAATACATTCTCATATTTCTCACCAGGAAGTAGGAAAATGGAAGTTCCCTTTGTGATATAAATTAGTTCCAAATACATGTGGTGCTTTAAAAATCCCCCTTGTTCTCTCTCTCTCTCTCTCTCTCTCTCTCTCTCTCTC
>LOJH01003769.1:0-24422 GCA_001685095.1 Ellobius talpinus
TCCACCCAGGAAAGGCATCTGTTCTCTTAAGGAACACACTCATAACAGTTTGGGAAACTAGAATGGCATCGATAGAAGACATTTAGTATGCTTTTACACGAAAGGAAATGAAATTGTTCTCAAGTCTTTAATTTTATGAAATGGGTTTCAAGTACGTTTTTATGCAGCTTACATATCCTTGGTAAGAAAAGTGGGTCCGCGTGCTACAGTGCTCTGGATCTGAGCTGGGCTGGGCTTAGTATTAATTATATTTGACCACAGAGAGGAAAAGATTCATTATACTGGAGTCACTGGAGTTTATTCTGTTATAATAATATCCGTATGGGGGAAAAGGTGAAAGACTAAGTTAGAACTTTCTCAGCCTTCCTACTTGAAACGCCTACATAAAACCCCAGCAGGCAGAAGATTTAATACCCTCCTCTCAGCTATGAGGCCTACAGTAACGTAAAAATATGCTGGGTAGGGTTTAGATGTCATGGTGAATATTGATCATTCTATTTTAGGTTCATTTCCATGGCATTATTGGTATATAATACATCTGTAGATTTGTCTGTTTCTGGCTTTGGGTTTTTCAGGTTTGTGAATTTTTAAACTTTTAAAATTCAGACTGGTTTATATTGAGACCTTCCAGATAGGTGTTTACATGACACAATTATTGTAGCCATTACTCTTGTTTGCATATTATATAAATCTCTCTCTCTTCCTTCTATTTTAGTTTCCACCGCCTCTGAGGTCACATCTTCTTTTTCTACTTTGTCTGTGTCGTCTCCTGACTCGGCCCATCCAGAGAAGCCAGCCCATCACTTTCCCCTGGTTTTCACCAGCCCTTCCTTGATTCAGCTCCATCCATAGTCGTCATCTGCCCCCTTCACATACAAGGATGAGGCAGCCAGGGTTTGCCACCCCTTTGCTCCCAGGGGTACAGCATCCTCAGATGACGAATACCCCCAATGGCCAGCTACGGAGAAGCCAGCTCACACTCCTAGCAGTAATCAGGTAGCATTTTTCTCCCCGTCTAGAACCTGCTTACCCCGGTTAGCCTGTCCCAGGCTAGTTTCCAGACAAGCGAAGGCTCGCCCAGGGAATCCCCGAGTCAAGCTCTCTCCGTGGGCTTCTGGGTGAGGTGAGGGGCGCTGTGCTCAGACTCCATGAGGACCTGGGCCTGGTGATCCAGGAACTTGGTGTCATCAAACAGTCACCTAGGCAACCTGAGTGGCTTCAGCCAAGCCGCCAGTGAGACTCTGCAGGATCCCCAGTCTTCCCTGGGGAGCTCAGATCCTATCTAGCAGCATAGCCATTTTTCTGGAACACAATGGTTCCACTGCCCACAGACCTGGAGGTTCAACACTTCAGAGGTCCCCATTGCTGAGGGGACAGAAAGGTAATGACTTAATTTTTCATTTTCAAGTTTATGAGCGCATCTTTCAAACCGACAAAGTCATCTGGGTGTTGTGCTTTTTTTTTTCTTTTTCAAGAGAAAGAAGTCACTTTTGATCATTTCAGGTTTAGATAGTAGTTCCTTTGAAACTGAGGAGTATTTCTCTCATTTTTTGCATTTCAGTACTTTATCCCCAGAGGGGTGAGCCTTAGCGAGAGCTGTGGGAGCCTTTAAAGTGCAAATAGCTGTCAGAGGGCTTTTGAGTAAGCAAGGGAGCCAGGAGAAACCCTGGGTGCCCCACCCCCAGGGCTGCTAACAGACCTCTGCCTGATCTACTCTTTCAAGCTGAGGTCCCACAGATCAGGAACTGGAAGTCTCTCTGCTACCACAGGGTCAGGGGTGAAGAGGAGGGAGGCAGGATATAGAGCACATGTTTTTATGTTGATTTTTGCAGAGAATTCAGGTGCATTCCCTTCTCTTGTAGTTCGTAAATAAATTCAATATTTTTCAACTCGCTGTATCTTTTTCTAATTCATTAACTTTTCAAGCAAAAAAAATGCCACGTTTACTTTGTAGATAAGCGTGACCTCGTTTGACTATTACAGACCAGTGGTTCCCACCCAGATGCATGCTGGGATCAGTACAGTTTACTTTATTTGTTTTGTTTGTCATTGAACCCAGAGGCTCACCCATGCCAGGCCAGTGCTCTGCCACCTTATTTAAGACAGGGTCTGCTGTGCCCAGGTTAGCTGGCCTGAAGGATTCTGGGTGACTCTCCCCTCTCTACCTCCCGTCTCACCACGGAATGCTGGGGTTAGAGCAGTGGGGTGCCTCAAAGGTGGGGAAGGGAAACTTGGAACTGTCCTTCAACCACTCTGTGCCCATTGCGGTGTGCGCTCACTCATAGACACAAGGAAAAGAAGCTT
Organism: Ellobius talpinus; assembly: GCA_001685095.1. Lineage (NCBI taxonomy): Eukaryota > Metazoa > Chordata > Mammalia > Rodentia > Cricetidae > Ellobius > Ellobius talpinus. The sequence goes on from LOJH01003769.1 coordinate 2,305, forward strand.
TTAAAGGGACTGCGGAGACGGCTCATGGAAACTCTGCCTCAGAGTTTTCTTCATTGTTAATGAAATGCTTCTTGGAGATTTTTTTTTACATTTTTATTTATTCGCATGGGGGGTGTGCATAGCACATGCAAAGGTCAGAGGACAACTTACAAGACTGAGTTATCTCCCACTATATGGGTTCCAGGAATTGAACTTGCATTGTCAGGCTTGGCTGCAAGCCCCTCTCCCCACTGAACCAGCTCACTGGCCCTCTTGCAAGCATCTTCAAGCTTTTCTGCACTAAGAAGAGCAGTAAAGCAGATAGCCTCACTAACAAGTACAGCATTTTTGCGGTTACAGTAAGAATAACAAGTTAACTGGGACATATGCTAATGAGCCAGTAAGTCTGCATCCCACGAAGTTTAAAGCATCGAGATATGTGTTTTACATCTAAAAAAAAACGCAGATTTTGCCGTTTAAGGGCTACAACTTAACAAGGCTAAATGGGTATCACCTACTTCTAGAACATTTTCCTCACAGCCAAACCCCACGCGGGGCCACGGCAGGGCAGATGCTCTGCTCGCCTGTGCCCTTCACTTTCCACACTGTTTGGAAGAGAAGCAGTTTAAGGAAAGGGAGGGCTTATTCTGGCTTACAGTTCAAGGGGTTCAGTTCGGGGGTGGCGGGACGGCTGTTCACATTGTGTCTGTGCAAACAGGAAATGGAGTCCAGCTAGAAAGCCTCAAGGCTCACCCCTCACCTTACCCCCAGTAGCCCACTTCCTTCAGCAAGGCTCCACCTCCTGAAGGTTCCAACCTTCCCAAATGGCCCCACCATGGACCAGGTGTTCAAACCCCAACACCCTTCTACTGCATAGCCGTTTCCTCCTAGATAAATCTTCACCTTGTAGGGAAGCTCCTTATCACCCAAAACCTTCCATTCTCAGGAAAGTTCCACTAAGCTCAGGAAGTCCCTGAAACTGACCAGATTCACCCCGCACATGCTGAGTGGCCTGAAACAGACGCAGACCAGCAGGGATGGCTGGAAAGGACACCCCAACTACCCAAGCTCCCTGCAGACTGTGCAATGTATTCCAGGTTCAAGTTTTGTGAGTTGTCACCCATGCTGCAGTGGGCATTGGTCATGCAGCTGCCTTTGAGTCATGTCTGCCTCTATAAGTAATCCAATAAAACTCATGATTCACCAAGTTAGACTTTAGTGGTATTCTTAGTTTGGTCTGTTGTTAGTTACTTGTCTGAGGTAAGCAGATGTTTCCTCAGGTCTCCCCAGGAATAACATCACACAACACCTACTCTTCCAAATTCTTGGCAACCAAAATGTATTGTCTACCTCCATGATATTTCATATAAATGATACTTTATGTCAATAGAATCATACAGGCATCTACTCAGCCAACTGCAGTGCATCCCCAGCTTAGGGAGGAATCATAAAAGATGAGGGTCTGTGATTTCTATCATACAGCACTATTTGGGCATTCATCCACATCAGAACCCAGATCAACACCTTATTTATTTGTATGATAAAGTATTATATGTAGATACCACATGTTGCCTGGCCATTAATCATGTGTTGCTTACACTTTCTTGCTGCTGTGAATGGTGCCACTGCACACGCTTTGTGAACATATGATTCAGGTCCTGTCATGGTTTCCTTTCTGCTACTGTGATGAAATGCTTTAACATGAAGAGATAAAGGTTTCTTTGGCTCATACCAGTCCATCAATGTAGGGAAATCAAAGGCAGGAATTTGAAGTGGCTTAGTCACATCCCAGACAGGAGCAGAGAGAGAATGCAGGTGTGTGCTCACCCTCTCTCTACACTTAGAAAGTCCAGGATCCAAACCCAGGAAATTTTTAGGCTGGATCTTCCCACATTAATTAAGATAATGAAGGTCGTTCCCCCAAAGGCTTGCTTCCGAGCCAACCTGATTAGTCCCTCATTGAGAATCCCTTCCCAACTGATTCTAGGTTAAATCAAATTGACAAAACGAGCCATTGCAGATTCTCTTATACCACTGAGTATAATTGCTGGGTCAGAAGACACCATCACACTGGTTGGGTAAATCAAATTGAAGTCTCCAGAAAAACCCAGGTTAATCTCAGACTTTGCTTCCTCACTGGGGATGGTCATTTCCCACCCTGACTGTTTACCTACTGGGTGTCACTTTATTGGAAGGACCAGCCACGCTAGACTACCCACTCTGACAGCCATCCGGTGGAAGTAGGAAGTTGCTAGACTCTACAGCTTCTCTTAAGGAGGAGTGGCTTCTGGCCAGTAGTCCCAGTGCTTAGAAGACTAAGGCAGGAGAATCTCAAGTTATGGATGGTCTACATAAGTGAGTTCCAGGCTAGTCGTTCCTCCATAGTGAGACCCAATCTCAAACACACACACGCACATGCACACATGCACGCATGCACACACACACGCGCCTATGTGCACACACAAAGGAAAGGGGAGAGTAAGCATTTACCTGGCACTTAGTTGCCTTTGAGAACCTGTTTACCAGACCCTGGGAATACTCAGGAAAACCAGATATAACACCTGTCCTCAGTTTGAGTTCTAAAGATTGGAAGGAGTTTGCCAGATTCATCAAGGCCTCTTATCAAATGTAATAGGGACATTACAGATTCTGAGGAATTTGGGGGAAATTTTACTTATGGAAGTAACCTCAGAGCTGAAATATGAAACTCCAGGGCTATTAAAACAAATGCTCTAAGAACATGTTGAGCACATAGCGTTCTTTGTACATTAAAATAGATTGCCAAGAAGTCATCAGAAGACCTGGCTTTCTTCATCTGGGAGCTCCACCATTAGACTTTAGTAAGGACACTGCTCCTATTTGTGGTAGCTCAAACACTTCTCAGTTATATACCATTAAGAGGGGGAGAATAGGGCTGGAGAGATGGCTCAGTGGTTAAAAGGACTTGCTGCTCTTGCAGAGGACCCAGGTTTTGTTCCCAGCACCCACTTGATCATCCACAACTTCAGCTTCAGAGGATCTGGCACCCCCTCCTGGACTCTGCAGGCACTGCAAACATGTAATGCACATACATGCATGCAGGCAAACACTCATACACATAAAATAAAAATGAAATATTTTTAAAAATAGTAGACAATAAAAATCTTCCAAGACACATCATTCCCCTCTTCCCCATTCATATCCCCAAAAGCTGCTGCTGCATCAGGATCTTGACCATAGGACCCCACAAGTAACTGAAGTTTAACTACAACAAAAACTGCCTCTATGTGAAGCTTCCTCACTTATCACATGCTTACTACATGCATATTGACACTTCCAATTATAACTAGGTTCTACATAGCTCATATTTAATACAACCATTTGCTAATTAGTATAATTAATAAGCACTTATGTGAGTTTCTATTTAGTCAACTTTATTAAACCAGTAGAAAAAACTTGGCTTAAATCAAGAGAGGATCTATTCTGATTGACGTTGCAATTATCTCATATTAAAAATACTTGAGATGTTATTCTCATACTGTTTTAGTCTGAACTGAGGACGGTATTACAAAGTGGTTATAAACATATTTTACAGTTTGCTTACTGTCAAATTACTCATGTGTTCATTCTTTAAATATTTATAAAGCACCGTTAGGTGTAGGCAGTTTGCCAGACATCAGGACACAATAGCGAACAAGACGGATGAGTCCCTGTCAGAGTTTCAGCTCTGTGGCCATGCGAATGGGTGAGTTGGTAGTTGCAGTACAATGTAGGGCACCTGTGGACTTGCAGGGCACAGAGTGGTGAGGTAGGGTTTGGCACAGGGCACAGGCAGCATGAGGGAGTTTAGGAATGTTGCCTGGAAGAACTGTAATCCGTGTGGAAGCAGGAAGGCAACAAGCAGAGGGTGTGGGGGAGACAACTTTCTGAGTAGAAGGGAAAGGACATTTACGTGGGTGGGCACAATACATGATACGAGCCTGTATGGAGGATGTACCAATAGGAAGGTCAGGAGTTTGAGCACTTCCAGGGTGACAGCACTGTTGGTGACACCAAAGTTGGTTTGACCTTTACACACTCAGAAAAAGACCAAGTAACCTGTGAAGGGATCATATTGAAGATGTCACAGAAACTCGGGGACAAGTGGGTTCCTAAGACCCCTTCTCGCTGACAAAATGGCTCTGAATGTTTGCAGAGTCCTTGCTGAGTCCCTTCCCACCAAATGAACTCACCGTGACTGTGGTATGACCAAGGCCAGGAGTCCCTCTGTGGGACCTCAGCTTAGAAACCCAGGAACTATCGGGATTGTCTCAGAGACTCCATAATGTGTTCAGTATTCTGGGTACGCTTGTCAAGGTCATACTGTATTTTCAATAAAGTGGATTCTGAGATGTGATAAAATGGGTTTAGAGGTGTGGAATTGAGAGGCTTTTATTTCTTGCAAATACCAAGGAATTTGACGAGGCCAAGCACACTGATGTTATGGCAGACATATGTGCCATCTCTTATCAGCAGGCAGGCGCAGGAAGAGTAAATTGGCTCCGAAGAAGCTGGGCTTTCAACATGATTTTGTTTGGTAATTTCGAATTCTGTTTTCTCACTGATGGTGCAGAAAGTTCCCAAAGATATGGTAATTACTGCAGAAATATGGCTGCCGGCATTTGCAGCTATTCAAACAGTAAAATTCCATTATAAAATACCACAATCTATGTGTCCGATGCTGTTGCAGTTCAGCACGTGTTCCCTATACCATTTCCTATAGATTTATTTGTGCATGCATGGGTATGTGGGGGTGGGGTGTATGTATGCACATGTGGGGGCACGTGGAGGACAAAGATCATTCTCAGATATTTCTCAGAACACCCTCTATCTTGTTTTTTCAGATAGAATTTCTGGCCAGTGAACCCCAGGCATCCTCCTGCCTCCCCGAGGTGCACAGTCACCCCAATCTCTGATGTTATTTGACAGTTTTATACAAATATGTAATACATCCTGCCTATTCTCCATATACCCTCTCTTCTCTCTCTCCTATTCCCATTAACCCTCCCGCACCATCCCTACCAGTTCCTTACCCAGATTCATGACTTTCAGTTTTGTCTTGTGACCCATTTAGTTTAACCAGGGCCATCTATGTGACCATTGGGTGGGAGCGAGTCATTGGAGTCTCTTGGGGTCATCAGTGGGTACACAACTGAAGATAATAACTCCCTGTAGTGGTTTGAATGTCTCCCAGAGGCTCATTATTTGAACACTTGGTCCCCACTTGGCGATGACATTTGAAGGAGTTAGGAGGTCTGGCCTTGCTGGAAGACGGTTGTTATTGGCAGCAGGTTTTGAAATTTGATAGCCTGGGCCCACTTCTTCCAGGTCTCTCCTCTCTGTCTCTCTGTCTCTCTCTCCTTTCTGCTTGTGGAAAAAACCTGATCTCTCAGCTTTCCTCTTCTCCCTTCTGCTGCCACTCCTGCTTTTCTGTGGTGATGGACTCCAGCCCTCTAGAACCCGGAGCCCAAGTAAACTTTCCCTTCTATAGGTTGCCTTGGTCATGGTGTTTTATCAGTAGAAAAGTACCTAAGACATCGCCCTCCCAGAACCTATAATAGGCAATAGTTCAGCAGGGAGATGTAGGGTCTCCTGAGTCCCTCCTTGCATGCATGACTGTTGACCAGCCCCTCTGTTCAGACCCAGTGCAGGCAACCTCAGCTGCTGAGTTCCTGGTTGCAATGGCTGTCTAGCCCAGGAGATGGCATTTAACCACCTTCTTCCTAAGCTCTGGCTCCTACATTCTTCCCACTCCACCTTTGCAAAGCTCCCTGGGCTTTCCAGGAGATGGTGAGACTATCTTATTCCGAGATGAGCACTCATTGGTCACCTGTTCTCAGCATCTCATAGAGCCCCAAGTCTCTGCATTCACAATTGCTCTCTACAGAGAGGCTTCTCTAGGTAAAGCTGAGGGTAGCAGTTGTGTATGGGTATAAACACAAACATTCAGCAGGCAATTTGACAGTGTGCCAATTTAGATAAACAACAGTCTTCAGTTTCCCCCTGGGGCCTATGATTTCCCCCATCCTTGGGTTTTTGGTCAGTTAATAGTAACAAGCATGGTTCCATTAGTGTGGAACAGGTCTCAAATCCAGTCAGAGAGTAGTGGGTTATCCCTATAATCATAGTGCCTCTATCACCAATGAACATACCTTGCCTGGTCTTATAGTTCATAGGGGTCACAGCTGGGTAACATAATTGATGTCCTTTCTCTTCCAATAGCCTGGGTAGCACCTTTTGGAACAATGAAAGCTGATAATACATGGCTTCTTAGAGCAGTTTTTTTTCCAGACACACACTGAAGTGTGTCTCCCTTCAGACTTTAAAAATGTTCTAATAAATCATATTTCTTAAAATTTAGTTCCAAGAGAGTAGGTCCCCATATGGCTTTTCCACACGTTCTTCATTTTGGTTACTCCCCACCGCCATCCCCAGTCACATCTGTCCCATCCTCAGTTAAACCTTTCCACCCCCGGTATTCCCATGCTTCTTTTCCATGGTTCTGGGTACTGAATGTAGGCTCTCCTCCAGCTTTTTATAGCCTGAACTCTACAGCCTGGAGGAGGAGATAGCCCTGACCCTCAACCTCAGCCTGCTAGGATGACAGGATTATCAGAAGTGACACACATCTCCTGGTGAATCAAAGACATTAGGTTATACCTATGCACTGGATATAGTTATGTGGTTATATATTATGTATTATATATGACATATTATATATATTATGTACTGGGTCCACTTGAAGTTCTCAAATTAACTACATGGTCAGAAATCTAATAAATTATACTTTCTTAACAGTCGTGTATCTAATAGTCGCTTTACTAAGTGAAAAGCTTTTATCACATCCCAAAGTAATTAAAGCCATGATTAGCAGACGGGGGGGGGGTTCAGCTGGTCTGTGGGTATGACAGGCATCTTCTGATGACTGTCACTGGTTCCGTCATTGCCATAGTAGACTTGGCACGTCATCAGTTGGCATGAGTGCAGAGGTGAAGACTTGCAGGAAATCTGTTTTCAAAGGTGTGGTCACTGTAAAGACTGCTCTGACTCTCAGGACCAGCCCCATGCAGAGAAGCTGGAGTTAGTAAATATTGTGAAGGAGGCAGGAAGTGCCTTTTCTAGAATGCACTGGAGCTGGAACAATGGGAAGCGTCGGAGGAAGAGAAGCAGAATACGCATGCGCAGGCCAAGAGCGCAGTCCCTAACACCTGACAGCAGAAGGGCTGTCCTTCCCAAAGGGAAGCACCATGCAGTTCCAGGTGGAATGACAGCAGGTCTGGAAAAGGGGAAAGTGTACCTGTCACAGCTGCCTCGGGGGATGCTGTCTGGGGACCTTTGAATCAAAGGATTGCATCTCAACTCCTAAAAATGAACAAGTGGTGGTACCAGGCATGGTGGCTCCCACCTTCAATCCTAGCATTCGGGAAGTAGAAGAAGGCAGATCTCTGTAAGTTCAAAACCAGACAGGGCTACATAATGGGATTCTGGCTCAAAAGAAAAGAACAAATGGGGCAGGTACTGAACATGTACAGATATGGCCTGTCTGTCGGTGTTGATGGACAACACACATCAGCAAATACATTTAAACACCACCACCATGGGGCTGGGGAGATGGCTCTGTGGATAAAATACTTGTCACTCAAGCATGAGGACATAAGTCCAAATCCCCAGCAGCCATGTAGAAAGTCATGTGTGATGTCTCATGCTTGGATTCCAGTGGCAGGATCGGAAGTTCACCAGCCAGTCAATGAGTTCCAGCTTCAGTGAGAGGTAAATTAAGGTGGAGAGCAATAGAGAAAGACACTTGACATGGACCTCTGGCCTCTGTACACACATCCACACAGACACACACAGACACCATGCATGCATAATAAATAGATAGATCTGCCAGTCCTGCTCTGGGCAGCTTGTGTTATCGTAGGAAGAGCAGAAGTGTTCCACAATGGAGGCGGTAGGTAGGTGAAAGCTGCTGCACTCTAGACAGGAGCACATACACTGTAAAGATCAGCAAAATTGGGGCACAGAGAATTCCCTTCCCCTGGACAACTAGCAAAGGTTTCAGTTTGATGACATTTGGGCAAAGATTTGACTTAAAGGAAGCCTGGGGACCACCAGCAGAGCCTCTGGGACATGCCTTCCTGGTGTCAGGTTCAGCCAGTACCAAGTCCTGGCTACCACTGGTGTATGTGGAAAAGATGATGGAGCAGTGGCCAGCAGTAGTCCTGGAGGCCACGAGAGCACTACTGCCTCATTTTAAAGAGGAAGGGGTTCATGGGAGCTTGAGCAGAGAAGCAGCTCTGACTTGGGTTGACTCTGCAATGTCCCCATGGGCTCCTGTGCTGGAACACTTGGTTCCAGATGGTGATGTTATGTCTGAAGGTTACAGAACATTTGGAACATGGAGCTGAGCTGGTGGATACAGGCCAGGAAGGGCAGGCCTTTGAAGGCTAGTCCCACCTCTATTCGTGTCTAGCCCTTTGCTTCTTGGCCAACCACAATGTGACAGGTAGCACACCACATCACCACCATCTCAGACCAAGATGCTCCAAGCATCCTCCCATGATGAGCTGAAATCACAGGCCAAAGCAAACCTTCACCATGCATTTTGGCACATCAGTGAGGAAAGTAACTAATACAGGCTTCAAAAGTACCCTTTAGATGTCATTAAGAACAGTGGAAGAGCAAAGACAGCAGCTAGGAAACTCTTGAACAGTGCAGTGTGTGAGTGAGTGAGTGAGTGTGTACGTGTGTGTATACAGGTCCACATGTGCATTGGGACATTGCTTCTGTGAGTGTGGGAGACCACAGAAGTGAATCCACGTTACCTTGACTAAAGGTCAGAGAGCTCAGACCTAGTTTTGCTCCTGCAAGGCTATTGACAGGATATTTAACTTAAAGTGTGGCTACTATTAGGATATCTTGACCTAGGGTGTAGTTACTTGGTGTTTGGGTATTAAGATGCTAATCACTTTGTTCCTTTATCATAATTTGAAAAAGAGTATTTTGCTTTCTTCCCTTTTTGGATTGGGATATTTAAAGATCATAAGAAATAAACATGGGTGCATTCAGTATTCACTGGATTGCCCTCCTGGTACTATCCTATGTCTGTATTTCTTTCATATTTCTATTCCTCTTCCTAATGCTCACACCCCTACCCTGGAACATACGAACCCATTAAGGCTGGATCCCAACAGATGTTGCCCCCATGTATGACTATGACAGATGTCGCCCAACATGGGGCTACAACAGATGGCACCCAACATGGGGCTACAACAGATGGTACCCAACATGGAGGTACAATGGATGGTACCCAACATGGGGCTACAACGGATGGTACCCAACATGGGGCTACAACAGATGATGTCCAATGTGGGGCTACGACATGTGAGCACACACATGTGGAGGACACTGGCTTGGAGTTCACAAATAGGCTAGCCTGGCTGGCCATTGAGTGCTGGGGAACTTCCTGTCTCTATCTCCCCAGCACTGGGATTATAAGTATGTGTGTGTATACGCCCATGCTGAGTGTTGAACTCAGGTCCTCATACTTCCATGGCAAGTACCTTACTGATGTAGCCATCTCCCCCAGCTCCATGCATTGTCTTGAAAGCATCTTGTGTGTATTATCTCAGTCTTCACCCAGGTCCTTCACAAATGAGGAACTCAAGACACAGAGTGTCTAAGCAGCTTTCATAAGGACCACCTAGCTGCTAAGTGACAAAGCCAGGACTCTAAGCTAGAGCTGCCCTCTTCACCACCGCAGCATGGGTAACAGGACAGCAGGAAGAGCAGGAAGAATTGCTCAGGGGCTGGGCTGAAAGGGCTTAAGCCAGATCCTGAGGCAGGTAAGAAATCTGCATTCTGCCCCTGGGCCACCCAGTCGCTGCCATGGATGGATGACTGCTTTGTTCAGCTCCTCATGGGACCTACCAGATGGCTATTAATCCTGAAGACCTGTGTCGTCGCCCAGTTTATCATCAACAGAGGACTGTATTATCATCCGACTGTCAAAAGGACAACCGGAGTTCACATAGCAACTCACAAGGATCAGCTTGGCAGCTGCTTTCTGTTTTGAACCTTGCATTAGATCAGGGCTTTGTCCTCTTCCTCCACCTCTCTCACTTCCTGCTTTTGGCCACAGCATGGAAGCTCCAGAGCTGGCTGTGGGCTCCCCTCTTCTCCTAACACAGCCAGACTGTTCCCTGCCTCCACTGTCCTTTGTCCTCTCTTTTGTACACACTTGGCATCCCCTCCCTCCCAGTTCTAACTCCCTGAATACCTCTAGACCTTTCCAGGACACTGACCAGAATCCTAGGCGACACTCTGGACCTCCCCCAGCATCCAAGGCCAAGACAGAAGCATCAGGAATAGAGAGGAGAGGCAGGAAGAAGTCACCAGGAGGGAGGGAAATGTGCAAGGCAGACAGTCTAGAATTCCACGGCTGATCGTGCCTTCACGTGTTTTCACACTGTTACAAGTTCCTGAGAGGAACAACATAAGTGCGGGAAGGTTTATGTTGGTTCATAGTTCCAGAATTTTCCATCCAGTCACTTCACACTCCATTGTTTGCGGCTTTATGTGCAGTGAAGCAGAATATCATGGTGGATGGAGGTCCCTGGGTCGAGATGTATCCCCCCCAGTGACCTCTTTCCTCCAGGAGACCCCACCTCCGACAGGTCCCATCACCTCCTAACGATGTCGTCCATTGTGAATCTTATCAGTGGATGACTAGTCGGGACCTTCCTGACCTGATCACTCAGCGGCCAGACTCGCCTACTGGGGAGACATATGAAATTTAAAGAGAGAGACTTTTTACACAAAGTGTAACTGGTTAATTGAAACTGGAGACTGGGAGCAGTGATGGCTGAGGTTGGGCTCTGGCATGCTGGCTTAGTGATCACGGCTGACAATTGAGAATGACCAGCAGAGCCCTGAGTCCTTTCAACTATCCTCGGCGGTCATGCCAGGAAGGGGTGGGTGTCCCCGTGTCCCTCTGGCAAAGTTAAGAAGAGCTGAAGGATGCTTTCACGGTCTCACATGACCAGCTCTTGACCTTGGCCAGCCTTCCAGTACGGCCTCTCCAAGCCTCATGATGAACATGGCTGGCAGGCAGGGCCTCCCACACTGTCCTGCTAAGGCAGGGCACCCTACACCCTCAAGATCTTCCATCACAGTTCCCCTACCTCCGATTCTAAGGAGTTTTCTGTCCCCACCCATTCGCCCCAGCACCCCCACTGCCTCCCTTGGCCCTTTCTTATCAAGACCCAAATTAGAGAGGCCTGGGCAGACGTGGGGATGCTTTAAGAACAGGCTCGGAAATGAAAGGGCTGGCCCAACCTCTCTCTTTTCCACCTAATTAAGCCTCAGGAATGTCATGTAGCCACACACACACAGTTTGATTTTAATTGGGGCCTGTGCGCAGGGCTCGCCCTAGCTGCAGAGAATGCTGGATCGCTCTGATGGGTCTCTGCTCCTGAGTGTGTGATGATGAACTCTTGAAAAACCACATGGAACAACTCAGAAATAGCCAACAGAGCAAAGGGAAAATGGTTTGGAGCCAGTTCCACAAAGCGAAGGTGTGTCCTTCCTTATTTCTGAAAACAAAGCAGTGGCCCTTAGGCATGACCCGGAGAGGCTGGCTCCCCATCTCTACACTGCTGAAGGGATGTTTGCTTTCCCTCCACACCCCCAAACTACAGGAGTCCCAAGGAGGGCCACCGACTCCAAAGCTGCCTTTTATTCTGCCTCTCTTATATCCCTTCCCCTCACATCCCAAGCAACTCACAGAGACGGAGCTGGAAGCACGTGAAGGAGAACAAAGACGCGGCTTGAAAAGCACAGCCGTAAAGGAGAGAGAGGACTCACGGAGCGAAGAAAATGAATCATGGCCGCGCGGGATGAGAGGCCCTGCTTTCGCCGTTCTCACGGGGGCACACATCCGGGAAAGGCAGGCGGCACCGCTCTGTCTGTTTCTAGTTACAGCAAGTAGACAATAAACGACACCACGGCATTCGGCCTCTGCTGCCACCCGGAATCCCTCAGGGAAGGGACCGCAGGGCTTGTGGGCAGGGGGTGGGCAACTGGGATCTCCAGGGGTACACAGGACCCACACTGTGACAGAAACATAGGGCCCTCCCCATCTTGGAGGCTCCCCAGAAGAACACAGTCTCCGTGTGGCTGTCAGAAAGGATGAAATCAAAAGTCTCCCGCATGAGCACGTGCAGGGGGGACAGGCGTCTTACAGAGGCAGAGTCCCGAAGTGTGGCCCTTGGCACAGGCTTCTCCATTTCAGAAGCGTCTGCGGACTGAACACGTTTTCCTGCTGGGTGCACCGACTTCTTTCTGAATTGTCATTGCTCTATCTAGGAAGATAAGGGACAGCAATGACACGCATCTTGGGAAGAAAGGGTCCCAAGGCTGTTTAACCTGCTGTGGAGATGGGAGATAATGACATCTCACCCCAGGGCTGCAAAGTTCTCTTTTAGGAAGCTGTGGAAGGAAGCTCTCACCACTTGGGTTAGCTGTGCTGACGTGCTTCTCTCAGAAGCTGTCCCTGCTCAATCCATACCGTCCCCAGGGCCCCACTCCAGACCATTGGCAGCACAGTTTGCAATAAGGAAAAGTCTAGAAACACAGCTCAGCTTCTTCCTACAGCTCTTTGGAGAGCTTGGCAGACAAGGAATGGGAGTCTCAGGGAGGTGGGGTCACTGGCTCAGGGTCACACAGCTGTAGAGTCTGCTGGGATTGCCCGCCCCCCACCCCACCCCGACAGACATACCAGGATTTCTGGTGTTGGAGGTGACTTAGTCTGTTCTGGCTGCCATACAATGGACCATGAATTGGGTGGCTGACGAGCAAATGAACTGTGTTCCGCCTGGTTCTGGAATAGTCCTGACTGTATCCACGCATTAGCAGAGACAAATATTAAGGTCCTTAAAGAGCCTAAAGTGTGGCTCTTTGATATGCTGAGAATTTGGAGGTAAGGACATTGAGGCCTTTAAGGGAAAGTCTCTCCCCAACCTTCAACTGTCCTGTCTCCTGTCCACTTCTCCTCTACAAAGCAAATTGTAGAGCCCAGAACTCCCGTTCCCCAGGGACATGTCAGAGAACTAGATATGCAAGCCTCCTCTCCCACTTTTCTGCAAAGGAACTGGTTGTAAAGAGTCTCTAACCTGGGGGCTGGAGAGATGGCCCAGTGGTGAAGAGCACTGGCTGCTCTTCCAGAGGACCAGCATTCAATTTCCAGCAGCCTCCTGACAGCTCACAACTATCTGTTACCCCTCTTCTGGACTCTATTGGCACTGCATGCATGTGGTGTACACATGTGTATATATAGGCAGGTGGAATACCAATACACACACACACACACACACACACAAAATAAAATCTTTTAAAAAGTCTTTGGAGTGTCTGGTCATCAGACCCTCATCCTGTGGGAGGAGGAACAACAACCAGAAATGACAAGAAAAATGAGGGTGGACATTCTGGTACCATCACACTGTATCTTACCCATCCAGTGCAGTTTCTATACAAACTGGACAAGTCAAGTCCAGTCCAAACAAAACAAACAAACAAAATCCCTGAGTCTTGGGCCTCCCATGCCACATCCAACTTTGATTAGCTAATAAAATGACATGTATTTCTCTTATTACAGGGGTGTCTGCTGACACACGCAATGGAGAGGAAGGGTCACACGCTTCTACCCCTGCAAGGACAAGAGAACCCTCTGGGTCTCTTTCACAGAAGAAGAACTTGACCCACAGTAACCTCACAACCTCCAGTTACGGTTTGAATAAGTAGGGTTGCACCCACCCACCCTTTGGCCTTGTGTCACAGGCCTGGTCACCAGGGTGATGCTGATTAGACAGAGGTGGAGTCTAGTGGGAGGAACTTGTCTTCATGGGGAATTGTGGGAATTTAGTCTCTTCTCCACTCCTTCTTCTGTATCCTGGCTCACAAAGTATGTGGTTTGCTCTACCACATTCTCCTGCAGTGAAAGTCTGTCTTTGTTAAAGGCCCAAATATGGAGCCACTCAATCTTGGACATAAACTTCCAGAATCAGAGCACAAACAACCTCAGAAAACAAAACAAAACAAAAAGCCTTGATTATTTTGTTGCAGTGATGCAAGGCTGGCTAACACACCTCCTGACAGTCTCCTCTTCATGGCCAACACCGTCACTAACCTAACACACCTCCTGATAGCATCCTCTTCACCGCCAACACCACCACTCACACCATCACACCAGGGGTACAGGACTTCAGTGTCTGAACAGAGTTTGGGGGCTGCAAACACCACACAAGGACTCCTGCCCCCAGGGTTTCTAGCACTTTCCCCTCAATCACAGGGAAATACCTGGATTCCTGTCTCCTCCAAACTCAACCAAGAGCTCTGCCCTTAAAACCAGCTTCCATGTTCTTAATCTCCTAGACAAGCCTCGCTTAGGTCATTAACACATTTCATGGTGTCTAATACACAGAAATTGGTGTTTTTATATGGCTCATTGATCTCTGCTCCCGCTCTACAGTGACTGAAGTTACTGGAACAGTCTTAGAGAAGGTGAGAGCACCCCACAGGTTCAAATGAGCTAAAGGGAGCAGCAGTCAGAGGTGAATTTCAGTGACTTACCTGCCTCAGTTTACACTGCCTGACGTTAGAACATGGACATTCACCAGCCTTGGTACATACATCATTATTAACACAGAGAGAGTCAAGTGAGATGCTTAAATAGTTAGCTCAAGTTGCATGGTTTTAAAAAGTGGGGATATTTCTAAGACGGGATTTTATTACATAGCCCAGTCTAGCCTGGCACTTGCTAAGTAGCTCAGACTAGCCTCATACCTGCAGCAATCCTCCTGCCTCTGCCTCCTAAGTGCTGGGATTATGGGTGTGCTCCGCTGCACCAAGCTCAAGTTGAATCTTAAAGGAAGTGGAAATAGTCTTGGGACAGTGCTGAGAGCAGGCACCCATCTCTCTTCTGTCTTCACGGCTAGAGTGAGCAGGGCCCGCTGGCAGTATGCCAAAGTGTCTTATCTGTACTAAGGGTTAACCTGGTGATACAGCAGACCAGCCCGAAGCACGACGTGAGGCACCCTTGCCACCGCTCTTCCAGGGTAGAGGCTGGGGACCTCCCTTAGGAACACTTGTATTTCCAGAGGCAATGGTAAGGCTGTCAGAGGAGGGTGAGCTTGGGCTGGGGGCTCTGAATTTTCCAAGGAAACAGAGGTGGACCCCCTCCAACAAAGGAGGAAACTGAGGCCAGCACAGGACTTGAACTAGTTCTTCAGTAACAACAACAACAACAACAACAACAACAAAAAAAATAAACAAAAAAAAAACCCATGAGCTGAATGACCTCATACCAGAGGCATTGCCTCAGCCTCAGCATTCTGAAATCGTGGAGTCTGAGGTCTGCCACGGTGCAGGCAGGGCTGGTGTCCTCTGAGACTGGGAGACTGGGGACAAAGCAGTTCCTGCCTGCCCAGCCTCTGTGCTTAACCCTGATGTTCGTCAGTCCTAGATGTACGGATGGTCTTCCCCAAGCTCCAGCTACCTTTCAATACTTCCCTGTGCGTCTCCTGATTCCCTGTTTATTGGTGGCAACTTCTGTCCCCATGTTTCCCCTCCTTATGAGAACAAGAGTCAGGTGGATTCACACAGATGACCACATTCCATCACCTCTCCAAACACCCTCTTTCCAAATGAGGTCCCACAGCAGGGTACCTAGGATTAGGAACAGAAGGTGCCTTTTTGGAAGGGGCTCAGCAATCCCCTCATCACAGGGGCTGGGTTCCAAGATTCCCAGTAGATGCCTGGAGCCATGGAAAACACCGAACATCAGATACACTGTTTTCCCGATGCAGTCCACCCATGATGTGGGTTGTCAGTTACACACAGGAGGAAACAATAACTAAAAAGACGAAAAACTACAGCAACACATGATATGAAAGCCATGCAACCGTGGGGCCATTTTCAAAAGCGTCAAGACAAATGTCAGTCCCTTTGTGTTGAGAGGGACCAAAGATAAGCCAGACACCAGCAAGCAGTCCTGTGGAAAAGGGGTGTGATGGCGAGTTTTGATTGCCATCTTGATACAGCCTGGGGAGAGTACCTAGCACCAGTTGTCTAGATCAGGTCTGCTGGTGGGCACAGCTAGGGTGGAGAGAACCTGGTTGCTTTATTGGAGGCAATACTCACCAGGAAGTGAGTGGCACCTGTCCTAATGTGCCTTCTGTTGCCGTGATAAACACCATGGACAAAACCACCTTGGAAGCAAAAGGGTTTATTTCGCCTTACTGCTCCCAGATCAGACTGTCACTGGGGGAAGTGGGGGCAGGAACTTGGGGCAAGAACTGCAGCGGAGACTATGGGGAAGTGCAGCTCACCAGCCTGCCTTATCCAGCTCACGGAGGAAGGAACAGGACTAGCTGTTTGAGTTCCTGCCTTGACCGGTCCCACGGTGATGGACCAAACAAACCCTTTCTCTTGTAAACTACTTTTGGTCAGAGCATTCTGTCACCGCAATAGAAATGGAACCACCCATAGCGGTTCCCAGTTCCCACCTGCGGTCTCTCTTGTTCACCCATAAAAGCCATCTCCTGGCTCTCTCCAGTCCTGAACTCTAGCAGAACTTCTTCCATCCCTTTTCATTGTGCAGGCAGAGCTGGAGCCCCGGAGATGGGATTGGCCAATGCAGATTTGAATCTGGCTCCACCCCTTCCTGACTCTAACACTCAGTCTGAACTCACCCTTTCTAAACCTTCCTTTCTTTCTGAACGTTGGGAGGTCCTTACATCAGCTTCCCCTCCTAATCATGAGACTCAAATGATATCATATATACACATGGCTGGATGCAGCAGATACCCGGGGAACCCTCGCTCCATCGTGGAATCTCCCTCACACCTTGCACAGTCCTGGGATTTGTTGCTGACCTGATCTTGTTGTTTAGACCACGCGCCTCTGCCCGTTACTCCTCAGCTGGGTCTGTGCTTCACTTGCTTCACTCAGTTAACAAGGTAAAACACTGCTCCGTGCCTGAGCTTTCAGAAGCCACAGAGGGGTACCAAGCCAACTGCCGGGCTGCCTCCTTTGAAAAGGATGCAAGCCAAATGCCATGGCTAGAAGTGATTGACAGGTATAGTGTCTCCAGGTTCCACTGTGTGCAGGTCTTTGTGTCTGCCCTCCAGAAATCAGTCACACTGTGTCTGAGAGCCTCTGTCCCAAGGAGCGGCATTCAGCAGGGACAGACACACCAGAGCAGGTGTCGCTCTGCTTGTAGAGAAGAGGGGGTTATCACTCCTTGACCCCTGGCTGTGGCCAGGCAAGATTGCAGTCCACTTCAAAAGGACACTCCTGTAAGGCTGCTCCTCACTGGATCCCAGTCACCTCAATTTTGCAGGCTCTGGAACTCCAGGTTTATCAGCCCTAGTAGGGTTCATTCTTTAAGCCAAGGCTAGAAAGATTGGCATGGTTTTCCGATGTGCTGCTTCTCTGGTGGACCGAGCAGAGGGGTAGCAATGACCTGAAAAGCCGAGGATAAACTAGAGGGAGATAAGTCTGTACAAAGAAGCCAACTGGCCCTAAGCCTGGAGAAGCCTGATCATCCAGAAAACCCAGGTTCAAGTTCCAGTACACACATGGCAGCTCACGACTGTCTGTAACTCCAGTTCCAAGGGATCTAGTGCCCTCTTCTGATCTCAAATAAGTGATTTTTTTAAGTCCAAGCTGGCCTCGAATTCAGTATGTAGCCAAGAATGACCGTGAATTTCTGGTCCTCCCCCTCTCTACTTCCCAAATACTGGAATTACAGGCACTGCCACATCCGCTTCATGCAGTGGTAGGGATCAAACCCAGGGCTTTGTACATGCCAGGCAAAAAGAACTCTATCCACTGAGCTACACCTCCAGTCCCCGTGCTTCCCTTTCTAGAGAGTTGGTCTCTTCAAGCCTGAATACCTGGATCTGTGCAGAAGCCAAGAACACCTGTCAGAGAAAGAGAGCCAGGGGTCTGGAAGCTCCCCACTCCCAGGAGGCAACCGCAGTAGCTCTCTTTTAAATTCTCCTTCTTGACTCTTCATTGGCTTCTAGAAACTTCTCTGGATGGCAGCATCACCCCATGACAGGTTACAAGTGCCACAACTGCAGCTGATTTCATATTACATTTCACAGTGGCTGCATCCTTGCGGATCTGCTTGCTGGTGACCCAGAAATAGTCTTCATCCCTGTGGATCAGCTGTTTTCTGGTCACAGTGCAGGACAGGAGAGAGCAAGTCCTGAGCCCATGCACTGCTGGCCTCCAGCTCAGCCAACAGGCCACGACAGCGGCGACCTTGTCCTGGGTCTCAGGGTGACTTGAGGACCCACTCCCCACAAACAGCAGAGACACCTACAGTAGAAGCTTCAAGCCATGAGAACCGGAGAACCGGAGCGTAGGAGGAGGGTTTGCCCAATGTCACCACAAAGTCGAGCTGGAAAGAGTGGCCCAGCGCTCCCTCATGGTGCGGGCGTTACTTCTCCCGTGGCCAAGCAGATCCTGTTGTTTAAAGCTCTAGAACAGCAGTTCTCAACCTGTGGGTTATGACCCCCTGGGGGGGCGTCAAAAGATCCTTTCACAGGGGTCTTCTAAGACCATCAGAAAACACAGATATTTACATTACGATTCATAACAGCAGCAGAATTATACTTATGAAGGAGCAATAAAAATATTTTATGGTGGGGGGCGGTCAACACAACATGAGGAACTGTATTAAAGGGCTGCAGCATCAGGAAGGCTGAGAACCACTGCTCTAGAAGGTTCAGAGAATCCTGGTCCTACAGAGCCGGCTGGTGCTGTACTTTCTCTCCCTGCACGCTCCTCTGGGCTGCTTTATCACCAAAGCACTACCACTCCCTCCCCACTCCCTACCCCATTGCCTCCCCCCATCCATACTTTATCCAGTCTCAGCCTCCATCTCCACCCACTCCTCCATGGAACAGAGATGACATACTGGACACAATGTGGGGGAGGGGAGCGCTGTCACAGCAACTTGGGAAAACCCTGGGGAACAGACTAAGCTAGGGTTGCTGTGGGGGGCAGGTGGTGGTGAAGATGACGGACTGATGGAATGGAGGGACAGACAGACAGAAATGAAGCCGCACGGGAGGTTTGTTTCTAACTCTATCAATCAGGCACTACCTTCCCTGGGCTTTAAGACGGAACCAGACTCAGAGTAGTTAAGGCACAGCCCAAGAGCATACAGCCAGTAAGAGTCAGAAGTTGATCTTGGGGTCACCTGAAGTCACAGGCCTGATCTAAAACTACATCATTCTCCACACCCTACCAGAGAAGAGGGACAGAGAGCCATGAGAGCTTACAAGAGATCTGCAGGAAGGAAAGAGAGGAAATGGCTGCACAGGCCAAGGTGAAAGGGCTGAGAGAGGCAAGGAGAGCATCTGGAAATGCCAACCTCAGAGACTGACACTAGGAAACTTCTAGAGAGATAAAACACCTTTCTTGATGAGGTAGTTATAAGTGCTGGTGCCAACCTAACTTTGGGGCAGGTCCAGAGACAGGAAAACAGAGGCAGTTAAAGAGGTGCCCCAAGATCCAGAATCTCCCCAGAAACCTCCCCACAGCCCACGAACACAGCTCACAGACCCCATGCTCTCACCACCATCTAGAGGCGCTGCATCTCCCATGCACGTGTGCATTGCAAGGCTTTGCTGTTGGGCTTTTGGGCCCAAGTCTATTAAAATTCTGATGCTTCTGCAGCTGTGGGAACAGAAAATGATAGGAACGTCAGGGAGAGAAAAAAACTCTGCCAACAGTCCACACCACAGAAGTCAAATGCAGAGAGGATGCCTAAGGGCAGGGGGCTGCTCTCTGACCTTGGCCTGCCTAGGAGAGGTTACCACCCAGCCCACCCCATACCTTGGGGTGGGGTCACAGCCCATTGATGGAGTGGTATGATAAAACTCATTATTACCAGTAGCAATAGCAAATACAATACATTTTATGTGTGTGTACGTATTTGTATGATGTATATAGAAGTCAAGAGTGATAGTGGTATTTACCTCAATCTCTCTCCGCCTTGTTTTTTGAGAAAAGGTTTCTCACTGAACCTGTAGTTCCCAATTTCTGCTAGACTAACTGGCTGGCCCCTAGAATCTGCCTGCCTGCACCTCCCAGCCCTGGGGCTACAGGCACACACCACCACACCCTATTTCTATAGAAGTTCCAGGCTTCAATCTCGGGTCTTCAAGCTTGCACAACAAGCTCTTTCCTGACAGCCATATCCCAGCCCTACATTAATATTTTGCATTTGTGTTTTACATCCATAATTTATGTCTGCAGAGGGCCTGGGGTTTTTCAACGTGTGTCATACACAATCCTTTCCCTTCGTCCTGACAAGCTAGTGAAGCAAACAGGAAAAATCCTGTGTAAGCATGAATGCTGTCATCACATAAGCACGATCCCCTCCTCCCAGGCACAAAGCAAAATAATACTCCCCACCCCCAGAGGTTGGCTGCGGCTAAGTCATTTTAAAAACGTAGGTGAATGGGACTGGAGAGATGGCTCTGTGGTTAAGAGCACTGATGGATCCACATTTGGTTCATCAAAAGACTCACAACTGCCTGAAAATCCAGTTTCAGGGGATCTGATGCCCTTTCCTGGCCTCTCTGAGCACCTGTACTGAATATAAATGCACACAGGTGCACACACACTCATAAATATGTAAATAATAAATATTTATTTTAAAATGTAAATGGGACCTTTCCTCTGCAAGCCCCATGTCCCCTCCTCTGGTATGACTGGGCTTCTGAGGGGGACTCGGGAGGAATGCCCAATTTTCCAGTACTCGGTGTAGCATGCATGGAAGTTTAGCCCTGCAGCAGACCACAGCCATACTGTAGCACAGAAATGGTTCACATCTCAGGGAGAAGCAGCAGTGAAGCCTCGCACTTAGCCCAAGGCCTCCTAGACATGAACTTGGAGGGGAATCCAAGCCTCGGCTACCTGGGCAGCATGAACCAGGAAGGACTTGACCAGTTAGCCAGAATGGACTCCAAATCCAGAGAAGCTCTGCCTGTTGTAGCCTGAGGCCATGAGTAAGCGATCTGGGGACCACACGAGGGTACCACTCTACAGAGTAGTTAGAGATGCTGGCACGGCCTGACGCATGTGGCACATTTGGCTCTAACAAGAGCTCAATACCTATTTGTCTCTACTGACCCATGTTCTAGTCACTAAGCTGGTTCTGTTCCCAGGGATTTCCATACAGCTCAGGAAGTTCAAAGGTGTCTCAGGTCCCCCCGGGCTCCAGCTGGGGTGACTCTTCTACTGCCTTCAGTTAAATGGCGCTTTTATCCCTGCCCGGGCTTGGAGTCCAGAAGGCATTCCTTTTGTGTCCGCCTGGAACATTCATTTCAAACGTATTGTTGTCCTGGACAATGGCATAAAGCAGAGCCTAGCTGGCTCCCAAGAATAGAAGATGACAGTGAAAAGCGCCCCCAAACACCTTGGCATCTGTCAGTGGCAGTCTCTCTCCCATCCTCAGGGCTACCTGCTCTTGGTGTCAGCAGGAGAGGGCCTGGTAATTAATTTTTAAATTTGCTATTATCATGCATTTAGGTAGCAGCCCAAACTTACAAGTGATTTTGACCTTTCAAAATGTTACAAGCAATATCAGTTTTTCTCCTGTGTGAAGGGCACTAACCTAGAGACAGTGAAAACAGCAGCATGGAGGTGGGCGGCCATCTCCGCTGGTTCCCCTCAGTCCCTTTTACTTCGTCTGCCTTCTATATAAAAGGAACCCTCACGCCTATACCTTTTATTTTTCTAGAATAAGATGTTCTTTAATCCCTTCCTCTTCTTAGCCATTGTTTGTTTGTGCACCTGTGTTCGTGCAGAGGCCAGAGGACAGCTTCGGGTCCCATTCCTTGGGATGTCACCCACCTTCTTCACTGGGACAGGCTCCGCACTGAGCAGGAACTCACACATTAGGCTAGACTAGCTGTCCAGCAAGCCCCAGGATCCCGCCTGTGAAGGCCCATCCTCCTAGCATGGGTCACAAGCATGCACCAGCCCAATCCCCTTTCTCTCTCTCTCTCTCTCTCTCTCTCTCTCTCTCTCTCTCTCTCTCT
>LOJH01003769.1:24507-38040 GCA_001685095.1 Ellobius talpinus
TCTCTCTCTCTCTCTCTCTCTCTCTCTCTCTCTCTCTCTCTCCCCTCCCTTCCCTCTCTCCTCACCCCCCCAAGATTTGGGTTCCTTTAGTAGCTCACAGCAGCAAGGCTGGAGCTACAGACAGTTAGGAACCACCTCATGCTGGATCAAACCGGGGTCCTCTGGAGAAGCAGCCACTGCTCTTAAGGGCTGAATCATTGCTCCTGCCCAGCACATAGTTCTGGTGACTGGATTGTCTCACTCTGCATCTGTCCTCAAGGTCAACTTGTCTCTGTTCCAATTTCCTTCTTCTCTGAAGTGAATAGGATCCCTCACTTGTGAACTATGACGGCAGATCCCAAGCTGCCAGCAGCTGCCCACTGCTTTGTTTAGAAGGTTTTCTCCACTCATTGCTTTTGCCAGATCCCCACAAGACCCGGAGATTTCACATCTTCCCTCCATGACCGCTGTCCTGAGCACATTGTGTCACAAACACAGTTGGACACATTTGTGTCTTTCCACAGTGTCAGAATGTACTAAATCACAATACATTCACAAAATATGATGGCCTCATTGGCAACAATTTACCAGAATTCTGTTTTCCTTGGTGGCCTCAGCTGAGGCAAACACAGATCCCTCCATTCAACCTTAATTACTAATATTAACTCTCAAATTACGCATTACACAGCACACACACATCTGTATGTAAATATATACATGTAGCACACACATCTGTATGTAAATCTGTGTGTGTGTGCTGTAGAGATTTAAGTAGACACAGCAGAATTCAAGAGATTTCAGAGGCCTGAGAAACAGGGAAATTGATAGAGATACAAATGGAGTCTCTGTGGAAAGCAGAGTAAGTTAACTCACCAACGAGGGCTGCTGAGGCTGTCAGCCATAATCAGGCTGCATAGCCAGTGTGACTGAGTGAAGGGAAGGGAAAGGTAGGACCAGGTCCAGTCAGACAGATAGAAGGATGGATCAATGGATGGATGGATGGATGGATGGATGGATGGATGGATAGATGGATGGATGGATNNATGGATGGATGGATGGATGGATGGATGGATGGATGGATAGATGGATGGATGGATGGATGGATGGATGGGCGGGCGGATGGACGGACAGACGGACGGATGGACAGACAGATGGATGGATGAACAGGCAGCTGGTGAATAGATCACATCAAGACCAGGGATAGAGCCAAACTGAAGACCTGGGACATTAGGAGTTCTTTGCCTATTGGTCCTTTAATATAAACACCAGGTAGTCAGATGACATGGGGACCATTGTCACCACAGTACTGGGTATCTTCTTCTTTAAGGGCACAGGAAATGGAGACATACTCTTTCCCTGGCATGTTCAAGAAGTTCCTGGTTTCCCTGACATTATTTAAATATGAACTCCTACACTTCCAATTCACCTTGATGAATTTCTACAGTGACTCTTTCTGCTCCCAAGAAGAGGCCATGTATCACTCGGTGCCACACGGGTGGCTCTGGATAGATGGCGCCATTCACATGTCCACTGGGTGCAGTGTCATCCTCCATCTTTAAAACGGAGTCCAAAGCTGCCTGTAAAATGGAATCTGTGGGACAAGGTACAGATGGAAAAATCACTGTTTTACACCATGTGGAATAAGTTAGAGGACAGAACAGCCTGATCTCAAACCCACCAAGAGCCCACTCTGCCACAGCACCCTGGCCCACCCATGACCACCTTACTGAGAACAGAACTGGCTCCACCTTGGCCGGGGGTCGATTTCACTCTAGTTAACGACCCATCTGCACCTTCCCCAGAGGCCACCCCTGGAGGCCTGCTGAGCTCAGAGCACTGTGCACCCTCTTATAGGCCTCTGGAAGAAAACAAGAGAGCTCTACCTCAGTCTCCACCACCCTCCAGGACCCCCAGTCACCTCCTTCCCCTCTTCCTCCTAGCACGGAATGATCATCAAAGGGACACAGCAGAAGCCTTCTGTTTACATTGAAGTCACTCGTGATTAACCTTGACACAGGCTGGACTGTCATCACCCCTCTGAGGTCATGGGGGTGAGGGATGACCTGCTGGGACCAGAGAGGGGTGTTTCTCTCACTCTTACATCTGAATGGCCTGCGGGAATCTGATTCTGAAGTTCGCATTTCCTTTCACCTCCCAGGAGTCAGGACTGTGTGGAATGCAGAGGCAAGATAAGGGAAGACCTGAGACAGGGCAGCAGCCCAGCTTCAGGGTAGAGGGTCTTGGCATCACAGTGGGCTTGGGGACCCCTCCTCAGAGTCTACACCCAGAATGTCATTCTCCATCCTCCATTCCGGACAGCTGTCAGGGAGGAAGCTGATGGTGGCAGTCTCAAGCTGTGGGAGTTCTCCACTGGAGCCCAATGGCCACTGATGACACCAAGGGAAAGGAGTCCTGGCTGTGGTCCTGACAGCAGACTAGAAAGGGGCCCACCCTGCTGCCGTACAGATTGTGCCCAGGGCTACGTATGGGAGGTCAGGAGACATGCCTTCCCAAGGTGGAAGGTGGCACACCCAGGAAGGCTGGCCTTCAGGGACAAGTTCGCCAGGAAGGAAGGAAGGGAGACACACCTAGCTCAGGGGATGGGTTGTGCATGGCCAAACAGGATGCCCTTGGGGACCGGCCAGCTGGTAAATAGCAGGAGATGTTCCGAAAAGTAAGCAGGTGCCACCATCTGCAAGACCCTGGAGGACAGCGAGCGTGTTCAGGAGTTTAAATTTGGGCTTGCAAGCAGCAATGGAAACAGAGAGTTTGAGAAATGAATCAGGGTATCAACCCCTGCTGGGTGGCCATAAGGGACAGGGGAAGGTGAAGCCAGGGGCAGCAGCTGGAAGCCATGGGAACGCTAAACTGAATTGACTGGAGTAGAGAGAAGATTGGCAGGAAGTACTTCAGGGAACAGATGTGTCCCCTAGCTCCGTAGGCCCTCAGAATAGCAGATGTGTTACCACAGACCTGGATGGAGGAAACATCATACCCACCAACAGTTGGGGGCTGCCTTCTTGTCCCCATGTGGTGGGAACATGGGGTGGCTGGGCTTTTGAATGAACCTGAAACGCTTGGCTTGTCTGGTCCAGTCCACTGAGCGAGTCCTGGGGAGTTCTTCAGGCTACCTGGAACCTTTGCCATTGTCTCCCTTCCATCAATACAGGTTCTTGCTATCACACTAAACAAGTCCTTTCTGAGTGCCATACTTTGAAGGGACTTCCAAGCCTGACTCCTTATGCTAGCTGTGTGACCTTAAGGGAGCTCTTGAGCTCTCTGAGCATTGATTTCTGTAAGAAAATTGCTTTCTTCAAAGACAATAAAACCTAGATCTTTTAAGGAGGTAGGGGGACAATGAAGAGGGTCCCACACTTATCCCGGGAGGACAACTCTTCTTCATAGTTCACCTTGGGGATGGCCTGCTCAACCCTGTTGCCATGGTCACAAATGCTCTGAGAAGTGCATGTTCCCCTTGTAACGGTCTGGTAAGAGCTGGGCAAATGCCAGCTATCCTAAGAGGAAAATAAATACAGACATAAAATATGACACACAAGACTTCCAAGGGCATGCCATATAGCCACCCTCTGCATCAAGAGGCCATGTTCCAATTGCACACATTTCTAAGAAAAAAAAGAGACCCAATGGCATTCTTGAGTAAGTTCATGTGGTCCAGATCCTCATGGTGTGCATGACTATAGCAGCGATGCTGAACAGTTTACACCATGACAACTAGCTTAGCTCTACAAATCAGGGCTGCTTTTTCTCCCCCAGTAAGCTGGTGGTTAAACTAATTATGCTGGTTAGTTTTTATTGACAACAAGATACAACCTAGAGGTACCTGGGAAGAAGGAATCTCAATTGAAGAATTGCTTTGATCAGATTGGCCTGTGGCCATGTCTTTGTGAGATTATCTTGACTGATGATTGATGTGGGATTTCCCTCTGTATACTGTGATTATGTTTTATTGCCACTGGTTAATAAAGAAGCTGCTTTGGACTAAGGCAGGCAGAATATGGCTAAGCAGGGGAAACTAAACTGAATGCTGGGAGAAAGAAGGCAGAGTCAGAGACACAATGTAGCCGCCCAAGAAGCAAGATGTGAGGTAACAAACCACAAGCCTTGTGGTAAAATATAAAATAATAGAAATGGGTTAATTTAAGATGTAAGAGTTAGTTAATAAGAAGCCTGAGCTAATAGGCCAAAAAGTATGTAACTAATATTAAGCCTCAGAGTGGTTATTTTATAAGTGGCTTCAGGAACAGGTGGGAGGAGAAAACCTGGTCCAAGGGGACCAGCAGGATGTAGAATATTTGTAGCTATAGATGATTGATGTGGGAGGGTCCAGTCCACTGTGGGCAGCACCACTCCTTAGGCAGATGAGCTGTACAAGAAAGCCAGCTGAGCATGAGCCAGGAAGCAGCCTTCCTCTGCGGTTTCTGCTTTAGTTCTTGAGTAAATTCCTGCCCTGACTTTCCTCTGCGGTGGCCTGTGACCTGGAAGCAGGCGTTTCCCTAAGTTGCTTTGAGCAGAGGGTTTGATCACAATGGCAGCTATGCCTTGCTATCCGTTTCAATCCCATCTTGACAGAAGTTTAGGTTGCCTCCATACTTCTGTAAGTATCTTTGTGTATCTGTTCAATAAGTATCTGGGAATACAATTGCTAGATCAAAGGTCACAGGGCTCCCTGGACACCACCTACTGGCTCAGCTCCTCAACCTGCTGAGTGTCCTGCCAGCCCCAACCACCTCCCCATTTCCTATAAACTTCAGGACAGGCCTCATGGTCAACCCTATTCAGCTACTCTTTCATTCATTCATTCATTCATTCATTCATTCACTCATTCATCCTTTCTTTCCTCTGGTCCAGATCCTGACTGCCACACCCACTCTTCAGAGCATTCAGCACAGAACTGGATCATCTTCTTCCAGGAGATCTTCTGAGCTCCCTATTCAGGCCTCCAATCTCCTCTCCAAGCCCTACAAAGTCATCTGCAAATAATCTACACATCTTCACCTGGGTAGAGACACACAGAGGAGCCTTCCAAAGAGATCTGTTCTACAACCAGAGACACAGCACCCTCTCTCCATTCCAGAGACCACCCTTGTGCTGTGGGGTAATGCACAAGGTACATGGTAAAGATTTGACACCAGTATTGCTTTAATAAAACACCAATTGACCAGTAGCCAGACAGGAAATATAGGCAGGACAAGCAAAGTAGAATTCTGGGAAGAGGAAAGGCAGAGACACAGCTGCAAGCCAGATGCAGAGGAAGCAAGATGAGGATGCCTTAACTGAGAAAAGGTACCAAGCCACATGGCTAAACATAGATAAAAGAATTACTAACTTGTAATTATTAATTTAAGTTATAAGAGCAAGTTAGCAATAAGCCTGAACAATAGGCCAAACAGTTTATAATTAATATAAGCCCCTGTGTGTTTATTTGGGACTGAATGGCTGCAGGACCAGGTGGGACCGAAACTTTTGTCTACACGCCTGTCCACCCCCAATGGAAGGCATTTGGAAAGGCTGAGGTGTCAGGTGGAAGGTGCTGGGCCTGGGAGATGCATAGGTAAGAGAGCCTAGGCTCACACACCAGGAGATGCTGTGGGGAACAGCTATGAGAGTCACAGCAGGGAAGCAAGCCCACGGCTTAGAGGATGAGATCAGCACAGAAAAGGGTCAATGTCAGAAACAAAAGCTATAGAGAAAGGCACATGAGCTGCCACCACACCACCACCCCGAGTCCCCTGAACCCTCTCCACAAACCTGTCTTATTTATTCTCACTCCTGTCCCCACCCCAGAATAAGACCCCTTCAACTCAGTTTAGAGCTCTCACTCCCTTGCTCCCATCCTGGTGTGCTGGAGACCCTCATCGGTGCCAAGCAAGAGCTGAGTATGCCACGCGGTCCTCGCCATGTCCTTGAGGAAGTGGCACAGTGCACCCTCTTCCCAGTAGAGCTGCTTCCAACACCATTGACTTGAATCCTACATGGCCTTCATTTCTAGAAAGTTCCCAAAGCTGTGGCCCAAACCGCTGATGTCATTTTCAAGCCTGTGTCCTAGACAAGCATGGCCGCACGTAACTGTAACCTCAGTAACGGAAGGCAGAGGGGACAGGAGGATGGGGATGAATGAGGCCTGAGTTACATAGTTTCAAAACCTCAAGACAAAGAGTCTCACTCCTTGTTTCTCAGGCAACTGAGAGAGTAGGTCTGCACAGGACCACAACCGAGAAAAGGAAGGCACCGAAAACCCGGGAACAGGGCAGCCGCATGGGCATACCACCCAGCAGGCTCCGTGCGAGCTGAGCCAGCAGCCCCAGAGCTATGAAGCCGCCTGCCTATGGGTTCCTTTACTGTCAGCTGAGCTTTCTGCTGGGCCCTGGAGGCCACGGGTACTGAAGAGACACCTCGTTCTACAGCCAGCACAAGTTTACTGTCCTTATGAGGCTCCTGCAGCAGGGGACAAGAACACAATGCCTCACCGAGCACACTGTGGCTGAGGCTTACATAAGTTAGGCAGTAGGAAGGTTTCCTCCCATGGTGACACTGCACAGCCCGCTGGACTCCCTGCTCCACCCTGTCACCGTGATGAGCAGGGGGCATGGTCAGGGAAGAGGAGCACTCGATGACCCTCATCCTCAAATTGACAGGGCCATCTGTATCCCTGTCGTGTCCTCATGGACTCCTGGAGTGTGGAGTCCACACTTGTCCGGTCACTCGAGAGCTTTCCAGCTGGTTGGCACCCTGGCACCTTGAGGTCCGACCCCAACCTTACCGCTGAGACAACACGATGAGACCAGGATGATGTCATTCTCTTGGGAGTGAATAGGGACTCTGAGTTGCATGATATCCACAGATAGGATCCAGTGATGGCAGCAGTACCCAGCAGGATGTAGGGCAGGCTGCTGGCTGGACAACACTACTCTCAGACCTTCTTGCTCTTTCCTAGAGAACTCAGTGGGGGTGGGGACCCCTTAGGGCAAGGCAACTTGTCTCGCAGAAGCAGGTTCCAAGAACGGAGGAGCCCAATGGCTAAGATGCTCCCCAACACAGCTGACAATCTTCTTTTGGGGTCCTCCAGGCACTATCATGGCAGCCATCTTGTTTAGGGACTGTTTCATTGTTTGGAGCGTTCCATCCAGGTAGAATCAGGTTGTAGCCTGCAATTTGGGCCACAGGAGAGATAGTCAATGGAGCTTATAGGCTGGAATTTGGAGGAGAGCTAGAATTCTGGAGAGACAGGACACAAGTGACAACTCCCAAATAGCCAAACAGGCAATGAATTCATGTAGTGTAGTGTGGAGGAAGTTTGTAGCTCAAGGAGAACTTCCTAGATGAGGAAACACTGCAGATGCATCTTATAAAAACTAGTATCAGGGCTTGGAAGTGGCCAAGTTGGTAGAGTTCTTGTCTGATATACCTGAAGTTCTAGGGCCCAACACTGAATAAACCAGGCATAGTAGTACACACCGTATCCCAGCATTCTGGACGTGGAGGCAGAAGGACCGGAGACTGTATAGAGTTCAAGGCCAGCATGGGTTACATGAGACCTTGTAAACAAAAATAAAACTCGCGGGAGTTGTTGGGTTTTTTGTTTTTGTTTTTGTTTTAGCAAAGCTCAGAGCACAGAGAAGTAGAACATTTAGGCTCCTTAAGGAGAGGAGCAGGGAACAGCAGAGGACACCCTGACTGGACTGGGACTGGAAGACAGAGGGTTAAGATGCTAGGCACCTTCTGATGGCACCAAGATCTGCCGAAGGTGAACGACAGGTAGAACAGGTCATTTGTGTTCACCCTAGATCCTGCGTGGGGGTGGACCGGGGGCGCCCACTTCCCAACTCCGTCGGCAAGCCCCCACCTATGGAGGGGGTGAAGCTCTGAAGTTCTCAGCGCTTAACATCCAGATTCCTTTGACTCGGGCCGAGCACAGACAACCGCAGGCCAGGGCAGACCTGGTCCTAGAGCCCAGGGAGACATCATCCTGTTGGTGGCACTGAAGAGGCAATGACAGTCAAGGGAAGAGGCCTGAGGAGGCAGCAGGCCAAAATCATTAAGCAGAGCCTGGGAGAGGGAGACTGGCTATTAAACCCAGTCATTAATTTAAAGAGTGAACCCTTCCCTTATGATAGCCATGGGCCTTCTGTCCCCAGAGGCTTCTGGGAGGCTGGGTGCTGCTTATCAGCTCCAGGTAGCAGAAGTGGCATTAGCGTATTACAGCCTCAGCCCTGGGACTCGGCTTTTATGTTCTGAAGACAGAGAATAAATGGCCATGATCACTTTTATGACACTAGTGTCACTGCAGAAGCTTTTTGTGAAGGATCTGAGTGTGTGTGTGTGTGTGTGTGTGTGTGTGTGTCTTATTAGGTACATCAAAATCATTCTCCACCAAGAAGATGCACCTGAACTGAGAAATGGTTCTGCCCACCTTGGAGCTGGGTTACTCACACAGGTCTCATTTAACCAACTCCATCTCTGTGGGACCCATGGGAAGACCTTGAAATCCCAATTAAAGATGCAGGGAGAGGTGAGGAGACAGTTCAGTGGGTAAAGTGTTTGCTGTGCCAGCATGAGGACCGGAGTTTCTATCCTCAGCACCTCCACGAAAGCCAGACTTTGTAGCACACATCTGAACTCTGAGTGGGAAGTGGAGAGGGGACGATCCTAAGGCCTCACTGGCTAGCCAGCCTAGCCAAAATGGCGAGCTCCAGGTTCAATGAGAGACCGTTACAAAAAAGTTAGGTAGAGCGCAATAGCGGAAGATACTCAGCGTCCACTTCTGATCTCTATATATTCACACATGGACACAAGCATTACACACACACACACACACACACACACACACACACACGCAAGCACGCACACACACACTTCAGGGGGATATGGGGAGAGTCCTTGAGCTGGGCTGTCCTTGGCTGCAGTCCCTGCTTCCACCCCATAGTGTCCCATCAGCTGGATCAATTGACAGCTTGGCTTGACAACTGGTCTCAAGGAGGTTGGCCTCTGTCACCAACTGCCCAGGTGGGACAGAAGATACTGGGCTTCAGAAAGAGCCTGAAGAGCTCACGTTGAGCATCTCTGAGACTGCTGTGCAGGCTGGACACTAATGGCCATTCAGCAGTCAGGACACAGAGGTTCCCAAAAGATAGTGCCACTGTGACCAATCAAAGGGCTGCAGCCACAAGAACATGCCCCTACACACGTCATCTGTGAGGCTGGAGGATCAAATACAGATCTTTGGTAGACAAGGTGGGGACTTTAAAGCCACCCACCCTGGGCAGAGCCTCTTTGAGTTGAAAGCTGGATGTGTTTGGGGACCTCTGTGAAGGTCAGAGCTGGAACTGCGGCATGGCGTCAAGTCTAGACAATTAATCAGGACTCAATCTACTTTCTTCATTATGGGCTAGACTCCTAGTTCATCCTTCAAACTAATGAGAAATCTTGTTTGGGCGTGCTGGGCTGCTTCTGCCTTCTCCTGGTGTCATTATTATTACTACTTTCCCCCATGTGCCCAGCGCACTTGAGGCTGAACGTTTCACCCTGGCCCCGTTCAAGCTCTAGGGAGCCAGAAGGTCACCCTGAGAAGCAGGGCTAAGCCTCTTATGCCTGGGCTTGTGGGACCGGATGCTTGTACCTTGGCTGTCAATACTCCTCCAATCTGTCAGGCTCCACCTTCCACAGGGAATCAAAAGCCAGCAGGTGTGCTGTTGGTGCTCCCAGCTGCTGTTCTCTGCCATCCAGAAAGGAACCAAGTACAGAGTGGGGCACCTAAGTGTGGGAACGGGGAGGGCCTTCTGGACCTGCTTGGGGGACACTGCCATTGTGCAGGGGGTGGACTTTCCACGATGGGTGTGGCATC
This sequence comes from Ellobius talpinus, assembly GCA_001685095.1. Classification (NCBI taxonomy): domain Eukaryota; kingdom Metazoa; phylum Chordata; class Mammalia; order Rodentia; family Cricetidae; genus Ellobius; species Ellobius talpinus. The sequence goes on from LOJH01003769.1 coordinate 34,349, forward strand.
CCTGGTTTGCCGCACGGTGACCTCAGAAGGACTCGGGGAAACACGCTGGTCCTCAGAAGGGAAGAGGAACATGTGACTATCACCTAAGAATATTGGGATCTGGACCTCTATGTAGGCAGATATTCCTAGAGGGAGTCTTTCTCTCCCCTGACAGGGCTGGGAGCAGTAAAGCCATTCACATAAGGGCACATGATTAATCGCGAGGCAAGTGATCAAGTCAGATCTGCCTCTCTCCTGGTGAGGTCTGCACCCCGGAGGTTTGAGGAGCAGCAGAAGGAGATGAATGAGAGAATGAGCCCTGGGATTGGATCTGCCAGGGCTCAAGCCCACATAACAACCACATAGTTTGCCTTGTACAAGCCCCCTTTCCCTGCTGTGAGGACTTCTTCTGTCTTCCAAGGCAACCCACGCCCAAGTAAACACTCAGTCAACATGGGCTGCAGAGCTAGGCATGCGTGGTGGGGCCATACCCTTCAGCCCACATTTCCCAGGGTCCCAAATCTCCAGGGAAGGTACCTCAGCCAGCACAGCCCACGCCCACAGGCTGGGCATTGAGTCAGAACTCAGTCACAGTCATTTCCTCCAGGCAGGGACCGGCCTTGGCATACATGGACCAATTAGTCAGAGATGGATAGAGCCCTGTGACGGGGAATGGGGGTGGCATCCGAGCCCAAGGAAGGTGCAAGAGCTGCTGTCTGGCCATTAGTTTGATAAAGTTCAACTACCTATTCATGGTGGCTGCAGGGGGTTCCAAGATGCACCCTACTCCTCCAAAAATGATCCGGCTCCTCTGTTCCAGAATGTATCTCAGGCAGCTCACAAAATCCTTTCCATGAACACAGGGAAGGGGCCAGGGAAGCTCTCCTAGCCTTCTGGTTCCTTCCCCTTGGGCATTCGCCAAGCGAGAAGGAGGTCCCTATTGCATCTTGTTTAGGGGGTCCCTAGGAAGACTTCTAAGCAGAAAGCTGAGCTCTGGAATGGACCTTCATGGTGCCTGCATTCCCCAATTAACATTCACTCAAGCCCCAGGTGGTCTCTATCCTGGGTGCCCATGCCTGCTGGCCCAACCCACAGGATCCAGATTAAAGACAATCACCAAGGATAGCTGAGACCCAAGCCACAATGGCAACTTTTCTCCTCCCAGGACTCTCACTCTTGGGAGCCCTCACAGTCTCCCCCCACAGACAGCTAACGGGGCTGCCGGCTGGGCCGGGCCCATTTCAGGATTCAAAGAAGAGGATGCCTATAGTGCCAGCAGAGGCTGCAGATAATGCTGTTGGGAGAACCCTATTCTGCCTCCTCCATCGGCCTCCCAAGCCTGATCCATCAGCATCCATGATCCAAGAAGGCAGGGGCTGCTCCTGCTGCTGGAGTCACGGCCGTCCCTCACAGGCTTCACAGCCAAGACATCATCCTGGTGTTCAGCTCTGTTTCAAACCATTCTTCCTCATTACTCCGCTGAGCGCTCCTCAAGCATCTCCTTCCTCTGCCTCCGTGCCCTGCAAAGGACTACAACAGGACTCATTTCTTGGCTAAGGGACAGGCCATTCGTCTTCTTAATCTGCCCTCATAAATCAACCACCTGAGCACCTCAGGCTGCCCACCTCTGCTTCCCAGAACTCTCCAACCCTCTGGATACCTCTCAGGGAAGCCCCCAGGTCCCAGTTCTTTGTGAAGGGACAATCATGTCCCCAGGTCACCCAGAAAGCCTCTCTACCAGAGCTCACCTCACATGATGAGGTGGGGGGGTGGCTGGCAGATGCCTCTACAGGAGGCTTGCCAGCAGCCACAGCAGCTGCTTCTGCTGTCAGCTGGGCCTTCTCCTGGAACGGGATGTCTTAAGCTTGTTGGGATCAATTGCCCGTGGTGTTCTGATTACAGCCCCTGCCAGGTGGCTGACAGCTCCGACAGAGGGGAAAGAAGAAAGAATTTGTTGGGACCCTGAACAGATCCAAGGCACAATGACTTTGGGGTAGAAAGTGGAGGAAGAAGAGGTGGAATCCAAGGGCATGGGAGGGGCTCAAAGGTGTTTCGCTGGGCAGTGACCTGCTCTGTAGAAAAAGACCAAAACAAAATGCAAACCAGAATGGCTCTGAGATAGCATCTTACACATGTCAGAATGGCTAAGATCAAAACCACTGATGACAACTTATGTTGGAGAGGATGTGGAGTAAGGGGAACACTCCTCCATTGCTGGAGGGAGTGCAAACTTGTACACCCACTTTGAAAAATCAATATGGCAGTTTCTCAGAAAATTGGGAATCAATCTACCTCAAAACTCAGCTATATCACTCTTGGGAGTATATCCAAAGGAAGCTTAATCCTACCACAAGACCATTTGCTCAAGTATGTTCATAGCAGTATTAGTCATAATAGCCAGAACCTGGAAACAACCTAGATGTCCCTCAACCAAAGAATGGANATGTGGAGTAAGGGGAACACTCCTCCATTGCTGGAGGGAGTGCAAACTTGTACACCCACTTTGAAAAATCAATATGGCAGTTTCTCAGAAAATTGGGAATCAATCTACCTCAAAACTCAGCTATATCACTCTTGGGAGTATATCCAAAGGAAGCTTAATCCTACCACAAGACCATTTGCTCAAGTATGTTCATAGCAGTATTAGTCATAATAGCCAGAACCTGGAAACAACCTAGATGTCCCTCAACCAAAGAATGGATAACGAAAATGTGGTACATTTACACAATGGAGTGTTACTCAGCTGCAAAAACCATAACCTTATGAAATTTGCAGGCAAATGAATGAAACTTGAAAAAAGTCATTCTGAGTGAGGTAACCCAGAAAGACAAACATGGTATGTACTCATTCATAAGTGGATATTAGGAGTGAAATATAGGATAACCAGCCTACAATCCACACAGCCCCAGAGAGGTTGGGTAACAAGGAGTGCCCAAAGAGGGATGTATGGATTTTCCTGGGAAGGGGAAATAGAAGAGATCTCCTGGGTAAACTGGGGGATGGTATGGGGAGGATGGGAGGATGGGAACTTGAGGGAGCAGGTGAGCCAGGCTGGACGCAGGAGGTGGGTTGGGGTGGAATGGGGGAGGAGAGTAAAGAAAGGGATGTCTTGATAAGAAAGCCCATTTTGGGATTAGGGAGAAACCTGGTACCAGGGAAACTCCCAGGAATCCACAAGGATGAACCCAGCTAAAAACCCTAGCAATAGCAGAAAGGGTGCCTGAACTAGCCATCTACTGTGTTCAGATTGGTGACTACCCTAACTGTCATCAGAGAGCCTTCATCCTGTGACTGATGGAAGCAGAAGCAGAGATCCACAGTCAAGCACCGGGCCGAGCTCTGAAAGTCCTGCTGAAGAAAAGGAGGAGGAATTGGATGAGCCAGGAGGTGAAGTTAATGACAGGGGAACCCACAGAGACAGCTGACCTGAGCTCATGGGAGTTTGTGGACCAGTTAGAGAGCCTGCATGGGATCAACCTAGGGCCTCTGCATATGTGTGACAGTTGTATAACTTGGTCTGTTTGTAAGGCTCCTAGCAGTGAGATCAGGACCTTTCCCTGACTCTTAGCTGGCTTTTGGGAACCATGCTGTAGTACCTCGCCCAGTGTTGATGCAGGGGGTAGAGCTCAGTCCTGCTTCAACTTGACGTGTCATGCGTTATTTGTGGCGCGCCACGTCCACCAGCAGAAGAGACGACCACAACAGGATTCTTC
>LOJH01003770.1:13105-35245 GCA_001685095.1 Ellobius talpinus
TATATATATATATATATATATATATATGTTCAGATTTCCTGCCTGGCTTTTCTCTGCTAAGCCATTGGCCAAAACAGCTTCTTTATTAACCAATGGTAATAAAGCATATTCACAGCATACAGAGGGGAATCCCACATCAAAGGAGTAGATTCAATGTGTATTCAAATAAAAGCAACAAGATTTAGCAGTGTACTGATAATCAGTGGTGAAGGAAATATGAAAGCAAAGAATGACTTGTTTGATAACTGTGCCAGTCTCTGGATTGGGGAACATTGGGCAGAGACAAGTTTTGGCACAGAAGCAGGGACAAGAGTAAAATTTGATTATAATGACCTCAAGATGATTTTCTTGACATCCAAATATAAGATAAAAGCACAGTCTGAGACAATGGTTTTAATTTTAGCATCCTCACACAGAGATGGTAATTGAAATCATGACTGTTAACAGAAGTAAGAAAAAAACAAAGCAAAACAAAACAAAATGTAGATATGAGGCTGACATAATTCTAATAATTGAAGCTGAGTCTCCAACTCCAGAGCCTATGATCTCTGCAGAGAAGGATATGAAACCTTGCAAATCTGAAACAGGAGGACTGTACGGAGCACAAAGAATCAGAAGTACTGTGGAAAGTACAGTTCCAGATGGCCTAGACGGTAGGTGGCAGGAGGAGGAGCACCTTGTAACATCAGTCCCCTAAGAGCAAAACACATTCTTTCAGACCTCCAGGACAGACTCTGCCTGGTGTCCAACATCCACCTCTCCTTTCTTTGCCATTCTTCACAAACAATGGCTTTCTTGTTCTTCACAGAATGTGCTGAGTCCATGTCCACCCCATGGCCTTTATGTTGCCTTTTCCTTCCATCTGCTATTCTTTTGTCTCTTTGCTGCCATTCCACTCTTCACTGAAATCTATCCCCATAACAGATCTTTTCTGATGCTTCAGTTTAAATTATTCCCAAGTGCTCCATTCTCTTTCACATCATCTTGTACTATAATTTTGTACAATTTATTAAATATAAATTAAATATAAATGCTTTGCTTGTGCATTCATTTTTTATTGTTCATCCCAATGACTAAGTGGATGACTCCTGTGGCTAAAAAAGAGACTTCATCCTTTTACTTCAAAGTATGCCACACAATGAATAGTTCTTCATTCTCCCATGTAGATGATGAATGAGCACTTGTTGAAGGAAAAGTGAGGAAAGGAAAAGAAAGAGAAATGTAAAGGGGAGAATAAAGATGAGTATAAAATCTGGAGGTGGGGAGGCAAACAGAGAGGGAAATGAGGAAAAAGGGAATAAATGATTGTCTTGAAATGATCTCAATGAAATGATGGTTTCATCATCCCCACCTTGGTCTTAAACTCTTAGCAAGACCAGGATGAACAGCCCAGACATCAGTATTTCATGAACAACCAGAACAACCAGACAGCACTGATTTTAAGTCTTCATCTCATATGTGAATCTGCCTTGTCTGGTTGATACCATCTCTCATAGCAACCAGTCTCTGTTTCCAGACCCAATGTGGTTATCCCAGCTATCTATATTCATTCCATAGTGTATCTGCCCTTCCCTGAAGCTTCCTACTTTGTGATTTGTCAACAAAACTTCCTATTTGCTGCCATACCTCCATCTCTTTTTCCCAGCATATCTCAAAGACCTCTGTGTGAGCTTGGATGTGTTTCTGGGAATTTCTCATGTATATTTTCCCATGATAATTCTAAAATCTCTTGATGCTGTGGAATAAGGTTGCTGTCCTCTCCTAAGGCAAATCATTGAACTTGAATGGTAGCACCTTTGGAGTATAAACTACTAAGAAAGTATTTTTCATCATATACTCTTATCCCTTACCTAAGATACACACCTTATATAAAGTTATAGTACTGCTATCATTTTATAGTCCTTAAAAATACTCTTCAAATTATGTTTTCCCAAAATACATCCTGAATCGATGGGAGAATCTTAACATTTCTTAACTTTTTTCCTCTCATTTTTCCCTTGATAAGTTAACTTCTATTCCATTGTATAAGACATGCAGCTGCTTGTTTAATGTCTATCTTATACTCCACACTCTACACCCCAGAAAGTCAGGAAGTACATGGATCCTACATCCCCATGCTCAATGTACATTACTTAGAACGAATGGCTGGAAGTAGGTATTAAACTGCACATTTTGTCAGCAACATAAAAGCATAGGGAAAACAGTTATTTAAAAAAGATATTATCTTTTGACCAAAATCATGGTCAAAATGCTAAGTTAAACTTTTCTGAGTAATCAGGAGAAGATTGCAGAACTTGCTCTTCCTCCAATATGAAAAACACATTTTCAGTGTTAAGAATTAGTGTGCATTCTTGTGATTCCTTAATTCCTAAACCAAGACTCTGGTCAGTTACCAGTGTCCCTATATGTATAAAATGAGTGCTAAATAAATCATAGCTGATGTTCCTTAAGAAGCCATTGTCAATGATGTCAATGCCACCTTCTGTCGCTAACAAAGGGAAAGCAAGCTTACCATACGGTCACTATAATACTCAGAGTGCCTGAGTGCAGCAGCCACTGATTGCTTAGCACTGAGAATGCAGGAAAATGAGCAACAAAGAGCAGAGGGAAAAAAAGAACAATGACACTTCTGTAAAATGCAACTGTATATGTTTTCAGTTTTCATATTGCTGGCACCAAGTTCAAGCCCAGGTGGGCAACACCTCACCCAGACTGCACATCCTGGCCTAATGTACAAGTCTCGCCAGTCTGCTTTTTAAGGACAAGGAAGGACACTGCTTGGTGATGTGGCCACAAGCTGTTCAGGGAAGAGACTTCGCTCAGCACCTTTCAGCTCTGGAGGAAGGCTGGGTTTATATCTAACAGCCACAGAATGTGAATAATCATGCAACTGCAGATTCCTTCTGATAGCGCTTCTGACAGCTGCTCTGAGAGGTGGGTCTTGCAAGCCCATCTTTCAGCAGTGAACTGACCCAAAGATCCAGGAAACTCCAGACAGGACCATATGGCCTGGAATAAAAACATATTTCACACTCTGTTTATTATGCATATCTTTCAAGGGTTCACTACTCTGTGATGAAACATTGCACCTGTAAGGCTTTAATAAGCTTTCCAAGCAAGTACAATTATAAAATTGCAGACACCTGAAGACTTTGGCTTCTCGTATACTCAAACAAGCACTGCCCACTGATGACTGGTCTCATTCTTTTCAATTATATGGGTTTGCATTGTGTAAGCTACAATCAATACTTATTCAGAAAATAAAACTCATTTTGGACTTTATAGTGAGGGTCATGTGATATCATTGCAGCTGCATTTTAAGAACACTAACATTATTGCATACAAAACCTTTCCAGTCTACCCAAAATTTAAAGAAACAGTCCCCATGCAGCCCTGCAAAGATAGGAGAGCATTTGACATGAACTGAAGGTGGACCTCTTTTATCAACAACATCTAGAGTGGGGAATGACGTTTCTTCACAATTGGGTCCTAGAATTCCACACCTGGTTCAAATCTTGGAGAAACAGGGTTTGTTCATTTTTTATTCAATGAATAGCCACTGAGGGCTATTGTGTGCCAGACTCCAGGCTATGCATGCTAACCTACACAAAAGAGCATGTCGTATCTGTCCTTAGGAGTCAGTGTTCTCACTGGGAAGACAGAGTCAACAAGAATTGGCTTGGGAATACCCAGGATGAGGGCTGTAAAAGACACTGGGCCTGCAGAGACTTCACCATCCTGTGAGTGTCAGTCCTGAATCTCCAAAGGAACAGGCAGTTTGAATGGAAACATGAAAACTATGTGACCTCACAAACTCGTCATACAGATGAAGGTATGCACCCCTTCAAGGATGGAAGAATGTTCATGTGTCATCATCACTGCTCACTCCCAGGGCCCAAGCAGTGTGATGCATCTCACAGCTCTAATTTCTATTTCTGCCTCTAATTAGCCTCGGGATGAACAAAGTATTCGTGTCCAAGACTGTAAGACTGTTCTTGACCCAGTGGCTGGAGTGAATGGTCATTATGTATCTTTCATACTGAAATCAGTAACTCCCCCCCTCTCTCTTCATTCCACCCTCCTTCCCTCCCTCCTTCTCTCCTTCTCTCCCTCCCTTCCCCAGACTGACAATCGAGGTGAAGTTCTGGAACTGTGTATCTTTCTACACAATGTCCAAAATCCACAATCAAATGAATGGATTTTATATAAGATGATTTAGACTAATTATTATGTAGAATGAGGAGTATATGAGTCTTGCCTACTGAGATTCTGTCTTATACTTCAGTTCGTGGTCTAACACGAAAAGAACCCTGAGAATTATAGAATGGTTATACCCTGATAAGGGTGTAAAACAATAATTAATCTGTTTATTGTAGACTTTGAGAGACTTCTGGCCACAGGACACATGGTGACAGTGAACTTCTGCAGAAATGCCTCAAATGAAGCATGTGTCTGACAACAGTATGGCCAGGCAGTCTATTTCTATTCAACTCAATGACTTTAATATAACCATGATGGGGTTTGGGTTGGTGCATTTAAAAGGACACACATGTTCCCATGAGGCATAAGCAGAAAGGGAGAGAGATTAGAGAATGTGCAAGGGGCTATATTTCTCTTTGAAATGCAGAGAGAACCATCAGGCTGGAGAAGGGGGGGTCTGCAGAACTTTAGTTTCGTCTGGCTCATGGTAAGACCCTTCATGTCTTTACACACCATTATTTCATTACCTAAGTACTTCCATGGTTTCAATTTAAGTAAATATAGCCAATGATGATCTACTTAATTGCTGTCAAGGAAAGCCAGAGACCACCTCTCTCACTGGCCTGCCAGTGATTACATCTGAAAACAGCTTTCTCAAATGAGAAAAGGATGAATCTGTTCGCTTCCCTTTGGAGGTAATAAAAGAGCAAAATTCCCATTTGCCAGGCATTTGAAGGATGCCAAGCTGTTTGAAGTTTCCCATGCACAAAGCACTTGCTCTTTACTACAGCCCTATATTATGGATCTTATTATTGTTCCCATTTTACCCAATGAGATACCTGAGGCACTGTGAAGCCATTCCATTTGCCCAGGGTCTTGCATTTGGTGAAAAATTCTAGCATGGTCTCCTCTTGCAGAATGGAGTGGGTTAGCAATTTGGAGAGAATGCTTGAAGGACAGCTATCTCATCCCATTTTCATTAAGTATAAAAGTTAGTGTTGCATTCAATCAATATCTATTGCTTTGCTTCCAAGGTACTAGGAATACAGGAACAAATAGGGTGACAGCCTATCCTGTCTTCAAGGGCTCCTCTATGAAAGAACAGACATGTCAAGGAGCAGCCGTAGTGCAGTGGTCAGATGAAAACTGTACAATGAGCCCAAAGGCAAGAAACTCCTAGTTCAGAAAGACTGTTGGGGGAAAGGGATGCCAAAGAATGCTTCTTAATCTATTTCATTTTAGTTTTTTGAGAAATTTAACATATAAATATAGTATTTCATCATCTCCTCACTTCTCTCCCCAACCTCTCTCATGTCTCTTCTATTCTCTCTAAAATTGATTATTATTATTTTGATATTTATTATTATTATTATTTAATTATTATTAATACATAAATATTTTTGTATGTTTATACCACCCATATGTATATATAAATCCAATGTGTTGAGGCTGTTTAGTATTGCTTATATGTATATGTGTTTAGAGGTTACCATTTGGGAATGGATATCTTATCAGGGGTTGATTTATGAAAAATACTGACTATTCATTTCTCAGCAGTCATTGCTTCCCTGTAGTTCCTATCTAGGGAGAGGGTCTTGTGAGATTTCCTCTATCCATGCTGGCATGTCAACTGCTGTTGTCATTGGACAGATTTTGTTTAACCAACCATAATTTTAAGATTTAATGGGTACAGCTTCCCTATCATATACAGATTTTTTTAATTTATTTCAGAGCAGATTCCCTGGTCCTATGACTCTTACATTCTTTCCACTCCCTATTCCTGGATGTTCACCAAGCTGTGAGAATGAGAGTTGTAGATACATTGGTTAGGCTTGAGCATGCCACCATGAGCTCTTCTCTGCATTTTGATAGTAGGTGACATTAGAGCACATGCTGAAGAGATGCACAGAGTGGAGATACTGATTTTAAGTAATTGGCTCTAGTCTTTAGAGGCTGTGTGGTACATAAACGGAAGACCCAGAATGAGTGCACAAGTAACAAGTCCAAGTCTGAGACTAGAAAAAACTGGATGTTGCTGATCAAAGACAACTATACCCTCTTTGACCAGGCCCTTCACTTATTTCTTTTGAAATTCATTTATGCCCTCAAAAGATTTGATTCATGTTTTCTTCACCACCACTGGAAAATAATTCACTTCCCTCACTTTATAATCCCCATATTAATTTTACTCAGGAGCACCCTCACCCACAGACCCATGGGGTCTAACCACGTCTCCTGGCTTAGTTAAATTGATACTTCACTTGACACTTAAATTAACTGTCTTAAAAAGGCATCAAATATGTTGTGATACAAAGCACTGATAAAGAAGAAGAGGAAGAAAGACCCCAGGGTGTGTAAAAACCGGTCCATAGAGACGCATTATTCACCAAACTGAGAAGTAGGAAGTTACCAAAAGCCAGCCAAAGCATTAGGGGAAACTGCTGTTCCCATTGCTACAAATCCTGCAATCAGACCAAGCTACACAATTATCACATATATGTAGAGAATCTAGGTTGGTCCCATGTGGACTCCCTGGTTTTGTTGCTACCCATGGGAGGACTTCTCCTTTCAGAACAGAAGAGGAGAGGATGGGGGAAAGGCAAAAGGTGGGGAAGGGAGTAGAAGGAGAGGAGGGAGGGGAAACCACACTTGGGATGTAAAATAAATTTAATAAATAAATCAAAGAAGTGGGAGGTTTAGAATAAAAACTTGTGGAACTGCTATTACTGTAAGTAGCTTTCCTTGAAAACAATCCTGGCAGCAGACTTGAGAGGGACGGGAAGGAAGCCAGTTAGGAGTCCTACGCCTTAAGTCAAGGGAGGAAGCTACAATGAGATGAGTGCAAGGCTCTAGGCACTGGAGAAATTCTCAAATATATGCACTAACAAGTTGGAAAAAAGAGGCAAAGGTGACACCCAGTTTTACAGTTGGGTCTACTAGCATAAAAGGGAGAGGGGAGAAGGACCAGGCCTGACAAATTAATGACAATGATCATGAGGCTTCACTCATTCAAGGCGACTAGCAGAAAAGTGTTGTTTGGCTAATTTGGGGGTGGGAGGGTTATTTATGTTTTTGGCACAGAACTCATATAGCCTAGGCTAGCCTCAAACTCTCTATGTAGCTAAGGATGGATTTGTCTTCATTATTGTTTGTTTGTTTGTTTGGGAGAGTAGTTTATATTTTGGATCTGTGGGTTCCGTATGTGTTACATATAGAGAAGTCATAGGACAACCCTGTGGAGTCATTTCTCTCCTTCTACCTTTAGGTGAATTTAGGGCATTGAAATGAAATGTCATTAGATTTTCACAATATGCACTTTAACTAGTGAGCCATCTAACATTGCCAACTTTGAACTTATGATTCTCCTGCCTCTACTTCCCAAGTGCTGAAATCACAAATGTGCACCAAAACATCTGTTTTGCTTCATGCCACGCCAAGGTTGGAACTCAGGGCTTCTGACATAGTAGGCAAGCACTCTACCAACTGAGTTATACCCCCCCCAGCCCTTGATATTCTTTTAAACGACTCTTTTCTGTTGGAGGTTTCCTCATCTGCAATGGGAACACCAAGCCGAGAGGTTAAGAGATTTGCGCAAACTCCCAAACAAGAGAAGGCAGAACCGGACTGAGAACCCTTTCCAAACTACTTCCTTCGCACTGTAGGATCTGATACAGCAATTGAAGACAATGGTCGCTAGCATTCACTGAACAACAGGACACAGAAAAAGCTAAAAGTAATGTCCATTGGGGAAAATGAGAGACGGCACTGCCGTTTCCTTTGTGGGAAGGGTCTAGGTCGACACCCATTGCAGCTTATAGTAGTTATGCTCGGTGCCTGGACAGATCAAGATGCTTCTTGTTGGAAGCCATGCTCGTTCAGAGGCTGTGAAGGAAAGAAAAACAACTGGGCAACAGGCCCACACTGGTGAGCACTGGTACAAACTGTGAGGACCATTTACTTTGCCTTACACCCACCTTGGGAGTTTCCATGGCAGGGCAATCAGGACCTCCTCTCTGGACTCTTCCTGGCACTTTCTCAAAACCAGAGCTTTTGAGTTTTCAAATAAAGAGCCATTTTCCAACAGCATTAGTGTGCTGGTCTGTGCAGTCCTGGAAAGGAAGGAGCAGGGCAGGCTTGACTGCCCAGTGCCTCAAGCTGTGAAACAGCCCTCCTGGGAACACTATGCACCCCAATCCCAGCAGCCAATAACTCAGAGCCCATTTAGTAAATGAGATCTTTCAGTATGCTAATTGGGGCCTCTGAATACAAAGTCCCAGGGAGAAGCTAACTCCCTATGGCTAGTTCTCACTTTCTGGTACATCCTAGGAACGGACATGATGGAGAGGCAGGACACATGGCGATGCAGACCACAGGCTCTAGGCCTGGGATGCCTCACTCAAATGCCAAAACTGGTATTTGCAAGCTGTGAGAATCCAACAAGTTATTCTGGTCTCAGTTTCCTCATCTGAGAAATGGACATAACTACCTATTCATGAGGTACTTATACCAAACAGTGGGATTATTTACTGCTTGCCTTGCTGGTGGGCAACCAACAATATTAAATGAGGGAACCCTACTGTGCTTGTCTGTAAAGTGTCCTTCATAGGCTCGTGTGTTTGACCACTTGATCCCCAGCTAGTAGGACTATTTCTGCATGTGCGGAACTTTTGGAAGTGAAGACTATCTTTGGGAAGTAGGTCACTGAGACTAGGACTTGAGTTTTATAGTTCAGCAACACTTCCTATTCATTTCCAGGTTCTCATCTACAGATGCAGTATTACTAGCCACCTCCTCCTACTGCCACAATGCTTTCTGGCATGATGGAGTGTGTTCTCTAGAAATATAAGCCAAAATAAGCATTTCCTCATTTAGGTTGCTTCTCATTAGGGACTTAGTAACAGCAATGAGAAATTACTAATATGAAAGTATTTTGTTAATGTTGGCAAATGAAGAATAAACTTGCTCACATTAATTACTTAGGTCTGAATAGATAAATTCACTCAGGCTCAGGACATCTATGATATGCCTACTAGATCCCTCAATAGACATTAATTTTTACTTTATTGTTAGTTTGTATTATGTAGCTAAGCAACTTCTTAATTAAGTATTTGACAAATATTAGATATAATTATCTCATCAGTTTACTTAGTTTTGTTGAATTCCATGTTCCTGCTGACTCTCCCCACCCCAGTACTCTAAATACTCAGTGAATATTGGTTGATAAGTACGCATGAGAGTAAACTGTGTTCATTCTTAATGAAAATCTGTAATGCTGCACATTGAGTCAACACTGATACTCTCAGATACCATAGCCTTAAAACTTCAGGAAGTGGGAAGTCCAAGAGGCAGGGCCCAGCACCCAGGGTCTGATGAGGGTCTCCTTGCTACAACCTCACTCAGTAAAACAGTCAAAATAGAAGCATCTCAAAGTCACTGCAGACTTTTGGTGAAGTCCTAATTCCACTCATGAGTGTTTTCACGAGTGGAGTACCCACTTCTTAATAGCACCACACTTAGCCTCAGGTTCTGGAATATGAATTTGGGGTGGGGGAGGCAGCAGATATATACATTCAAACCATAAAAATCTCACAAAATAAAATAGCAATGAAATAAGCCACACTAGAACTTTAGCAATCAGGAAACACACATGGTCAACTAATCCATTCCATAAGCACTTCTTAATAATATTAGAATATACTAATATGAAAGTCTTCAGGGTTCTGACTCATAGAAATTAGGCAACAAACAGATTAAGAAGCATAATTTATCCCAAAAAAATGAGCTTAAATTTAGCCTGAGTTCATTATGTTTCACTAACTGTGGGAAAACCTGAGCAAATAACTTCATTATCTATAAAAATGTGAGCTTTTTAACATACCTGAGCACTGTATATTTACCATTACTGAAATGTTAACTCTGTGAGCTTTATAGGTTGAATGTTTAATAATCATTGACTAAAAATTATAGTTGTCAAAGTTAATACTGAAAATAATAAATTTATAATGCTAATCTTGAGCTGGGCATAATGTCTGTAATATCAGCGCTCAAGAGGCAGGCAGATTTCTTTGAGTTTGAGACTAATAGCAAATTTCAGGCCAGTGGAAACTACTTGAAACCATGCTTTAAAACAAACAAACAACAAAAAATTTCCAACCTAACAACATTGCTTAATATTGCTTTTATTAATACTTCTTTGGGGTTATTATTCCATAATTTCCCCTTCCTTTTTTCCTTCCAACCCCTCCCATATACCCATTGATGCCTTATTTCTAATTCATGATCTTTTTAATTAATGTTGTTACATTCATATATTTATATACATATAAAAAACAAAAACATATTTTGTATAAAAGCAAAATAGAGACAGCATAGCCTTCTTCACCCAGTGTATGCAGTAGTTGAATGAAAAGCCAGAAGTGTATATTTCCAGGTTGTCATTCCAACAGACTTAGCAAAGGAGTGAAGTTACTCCTCATGCAAGGTCACTCCAGAATTCATTCTGTATTTTCAAAGCAGAAAGAAAACCTTGAAATAGCTTCTCCGCTTTAGTTTGGCCATTTCCGTGCTTCTGAAAACAGAAGCAAATGCAACATGAATGGTGAATTCCCAGCTGCAGGAAGATTTAAATCCATGTCTGAAAACTGGACAATCAAATTAGGTAAGAGCACAGTAGCCAGAAATAACCCTGTACCTAAATGCAGTTTATTCAACATTATTAACACAAATAAAATTTATGCCCATAGTCCTGTATGAGAACAACTTTCTACATCAAAGAGCAATATTTTATGGTATGCCAATCAAATTAAACCACCAGAAAGCATATGGAAAGAAATCAATTCTGCAACAAAACTTTGAAAAGCGTGAGATTCATCATGTTTAAGACAGGTTCATTCCAGGTCCAAATAAACTTTCTTCTTCCAAAAAAGGGCTGGTTTTATTTTGTTTGGTTATTCTTTGCTTTGCTTGGGAATTTACTTAACATAACATTCTTTCAACCTAGCTATGAAATTGTTCTCCAACCATGCAGGCATAAACAGAACAAAACCTAACACACACACACACACACACACATGCACACACATACATAGACTTAACTTAACTGTCTTATTGATTTAGATAACATAAAGCAAAAATTTTATGCAAAGGACCCTGACAATTATGGTGAGAAATGTCTTTATACAAAGCCCAGTCCCTTTGTTTCCTATCAATAGCTTCAGAAAATAATTACACAATCACCTCAATGACCCTCCTGAACAAACAGCAATGAAGTCATTTTTAGTGACTTTCACAGCTCTATACTCCGCAGAGCTCTACAGATGCAAACCAGTAGCCTCTAATACAATCTTTATCTGAACAATACACACAACAGCACTATCTGGATTATACTCCTAAATGAGGAGCCTCTGCAGCCACCAATAACTCACACTGGAGAGACATAGTCAAGATCAGCCTTCCAAATCATAGACTATAATAGTGTCATCTACAAGTTACAAGCAGGTAGACAATACAGCTGAGTCAAAGAGGGATAATGCATTCCTAAAGTATATACAGAGTGGAATGGAATAGGGGAAACTCATGGTGTATACAGTTTAGAACCAAAAGAAAATTTCATTTACCTAGTCTGGTCTTGTAACTTCTAGCACCTAAGAATGTGGGAGTAAAAATGCGGAATGCAAAAATAGACCCACTGACAAAAAAGAAATGAATATACAGTGCCAAATACCCAAAGGGCTTCTCTTCATTTGTGCAGCTCCCTTGTCAATCCTAATGAAAATGGAAATAGTCAAAACTATTGTGTCAAAGTTAAGTGAAGAGTTGGCTTTTTTGATGGGAATTTAAAATTTGCATTCAGTTAAAACCAGTCAACTGAAACTTGGAAATAAGCTTCTTTGTTTTGTCTCAATTTTACCATATCCATTGATCATTCATTCATTCCTTCACTCACTCACCAACTCAATAAATGTTGCCCATGAGCCACCAAGTCCAAAGCAGGGCCTTGGCAACAGGAATACGTCAGTGAACCAAGCAGAGAGCCCCCAGAAGGGAATTGGCAACAAAAAAGTATAGATATGTTTATAGCAGGGGTGAATATGGGATAGTGGAAAATAAGTCAGGGGTACAAAGTGACCAAGAAGATAGTCATACTAGATTGAATTAGTAAATGAAGGTGGCAGAGATAAACAATAGAGACCATATCAGGCAAAGGTCTTGTAGGCTACTTCAAGGATGTGTATCTTATGAATTCTACCCTGAGTGAGTTGCAAAGCCTTGAGTATGTTTGAGAAAAAAAATGGTGAGTGGGAAGGTCAAGCCAGCAAAGGGTAAGGATCTCCCCTCCCTTGTGTCCTTTTTCATCTAGGCTGCTACCAAAGGATGTCACCCATGTTTGACATGGGTCTTCACACATCAACTTAGACAGTCAAGGTAATAAATCCTTTAGTTGAGGACCCTCATGCGATGATTCTAAGCTGTGGTAAGTTGACATTTAAAAGAAACCAGCTATCAGAAATAATCCATCATGGTCAGTTTGCAGTATGAGGTACATTAAGATCTCATCGATGAGCCACAGATAAGTAAGAGGCACTAGATATCTGTTTTCTCTAACTAGAAGCTGACTGCTTATTTAAGTGTTCTTGGTTCATTTCAGGATAGAAAAGTTATAGACAGTCAGTTATTGACTGAACCCATAATCATAAAAGTAGGTGTAGTAGGAATGCCGTGTTTTCATTCCCAGCTACTCAGTTTACCCAAATAATCACACAGAAACTATATTGTTTGCAACATTGTCTGACCAAATAGGTTAAACTTATGTCTGGCTAACTCTTATATCCTAAACTAGCCCATCTCCATTAATCTGTGCATCGCCACGTGGCTGTGGTTTACCAGCAATATTTTGGTGTCTCTGGCAATAGCTCCATGGCTTCTTCTTGACTCGGCCTTCTTTCTCCCAGCATTCAGTTTAGTTCTCCTTGCCTAGCTCTGCTCTACCCTATCACAGGCTTCTTTATTAACCAATGGTATTTGTAGAATACAGAGGGGAATCCCATATCACCTCCCCTTTTCTGTCTAAATGAAAAGAAAGGTTTTAATTTTGGAAGTTGCTTACAATGCACTTCCTGCTTACTTAGGTAATATATCCTTCTGGAGGCTTTGATGGAGTTGTAGAATATATAGTTATGGTTTTCCTTAGTTATGATAAAAAATAACATAGATATAAATATTGTAACTGTGATTCTTACTTGGTAACTGTTTTGTTACATGTAATTTTACTATGTTAAAGTTAAAACCTTTACTTAAAGAGAAAATGGGAAATGGTGTGAAATGTCCTTCTATGTGTTGCTTTTATTGGTTAATGAATAAAGAAACTGGTTTCGCCTGATAGAACAGAATAGAGCTAGGTGGGAAAAACTAAAATGAATGTTGGGAGGAAGAATGCAGAGTCAGGGAGAAGCCATGTAGCCCCTCCAGAGACAGAAGCCAGAACTTTACCCAGTAATTCACAGCCTCGTGGCAATACACAGGTTAATGGAGATGAGTTAATTTAAGATATGAGTTAGCCAGAAATATGCTTAAGCTATGGGCCAAACAGTATTGCAAATAATATGGTTTCTCTGTGATTATTTCTGAGCTGAGCAACCAGGAACAAGCAAGTGACCTCCTACAACAAGTAGGGACTCTCAAACCTCAGGAATTACATAAGACACTTTCTGTCCATAACCATCAGGATGAGAATATTGGAAGGAGCTGTATTAGGTGAGCATGAAAACTGTAACCCTCTAGAGTCCCAGCCTCTAGGAAAAAAGTGGGGGCAAGAATTTTTCATGATCATGGCCTTTAGAAATTAGTTTGACCAAACTGACATCTATTTCTGCAGAAAATACAACCTTATTTCACGTTTGCTCTTGAATTCATTGTTAGAGTGAGGGTCTTATTTCTCACAGAAATGTTTGATAGTGAAACAGAAAAATCTGGCATTCAGGATAGAGTTTACAATGGCATGATACAAATGTGGACTGTCAGGTACATGAAGGCCATGATGCAATCTTCTAGGAAGTGATCCATAATGAAGAGCATCCATGAGATAGGGTCCTGGTCTGTTCAGAGGTTACAGTTCAGGACAATGAAGAAAATACCATGAAGAAGCAGAGAAGAAACTACTTTGGCATGCTAGGGGGAGAAAGAGGTAACAAAATATGCCTTGGAGTTCAAAGGAAGGGTGTATTTCAAGTAAAGAGGGCAGGAGCAATAACTATATTCATTTGCTGTAAATAGATAAAGTACAATAAGAATTCAGGGATCAGCATCTGATGGGAAACTAGAGGTCAGTGATATTTTAGCAAAAGCTATTTTACTAAAGAAGTGAAGACAAATGCTACAATAGACAAATTGAAGAGAAAACAAAAGAGGACCGTAAGTATCTTAGTGTTTTAGGAGGTATTCTCATGCCAACCACAATTAAAACAAGATGAAAAATCCTAGATATACATTGAATTAATCTGTTCCAAAGAATCACACACACACACACACACACACATGCACACACGCACACAAGGAAGGAGAGAGAGAGAGAGAGAGGAGCTGAGCTTAGCAATGCAGTAGTAGAAACTCTCCTGCCTATGATGGGAGATACAAGTGTATGGGTTCCATGCTGGAATTTTGACTGTCTTGGTCTTGTGTAGCTCTTGTGCAGACAACCACCACTGCGGTGAGTTGATTTACACAATCTCCATGCTGTGTCAATACGTCACGACTTCACAAATCTTCTCCTCATCTGCCAGCTCCTGTATTTTTTCTATACCCGCTTTCATGACAGCCTTTGAGCCACAAATGGGGGAAAGTCGACTGAGATGATTCATCTACAGCCCAATATTCACAATTACTCACGATCAGCATGTTGATCCTACAAAATCAAGAATCACTCGGATCAAATGGAGAGTAACACAAATCTCTGTTTATAAATATTGAGAAGGCAGTTTAAAAGCATGGCCATTTAGCAAAATAGCAACAGTAAATTCCCCCAGCAGCCTGTGCTGTTCAATCAGAAAACAACTGGTTAACTCCATAACCATCATGCCGCTATTCCACCACTGGGCACATGCTGCCAGACAAGTCAGGAACGAACATGCAGAGTCTAGCATTAGGTGAGATCATTGATTTCTTTTCTCTGCTACCAGTCTACATAGCAATGTTTATCACTGTTTAAACTAGTCAGCAGGGAAAAAGTTTCCTGGTCAATTGTGATAGATTTCTTTGACATGTATCTGAAATGAGTGGTTACCTTCAGAACTAAGATCTTACCATCTAGTTATGATGGGCAATCAAGAGCAATAGCAATACTCTGTGTTTTTGGGGGGTGCCCCTGGGGTTTCTCTTGCCAAAAAAAATACTGGACAGAAGAATTTCATGCCTCGAAATGAGATTTTTGTGTAACATGCTATGTCTTATCTGCATAGCACTGTCCAGCCATGAAGGGTATTTCTGTTCAATCTCCTTTTTAAGTACAATATATCTTCAGTAGCTAATAGAAGCCTTCTTCATGGAGCCTTAGTTTCTGGCTAACCCAACACCAATCTTCTCTTCTCCCTATCTTTCTATTTCCACTTAAACTTTTAACCCAGGGAATCATCTTCCTTTTGTGCCACCCTTATTGTTCTTTGAAATAGTAACAAGAAAGGTACATTGAGTGTGAGGCCACTTCTTGAGACATAATTCTTTGGGGGAGAAGGTTGAATCCTATAAAGAAATGGAGAACCTCAGCAGGCAGTAAAAGCCAAGTTTCCTCCTCTGTAAGAAATGAGCCAAGAACTGGGTCACTGTTCATGAGCACATCTTTATTCTTAATTCTAGCCATGTTTCTTTCTATCAAAGTAAAAGCACACCCAAAGCTCTTTCATTTAGGAAGGACTGCCTGATGTACCCACTGTATCTTTTAGGGCTATTCCCAGGTTTGTAGCTTGTACACAAAGCCAGCTTACCCATTTTCTGAATCCTTTTCTCTGGTTCTGAATCTACAAAGTTCAAGATTGGGAACGCAGTCACATTTGAGACTTCCTCTGGGAAATTATCTTAGTATATTAGTGGGCTATCATAGACTTTCGATGCCTCTTTAAAGCATTCTGTGATTACATTATAGCAAACAAACCTGTGATGTTGTTAGACCACTTGCTAACCAAATCATGAGAAGGTGAACTTCTGGAAGACAAGACCTATGTTTGTTAGTCATTCTTTTTAAGAAATGCTGGAGTGATTTAGGACTTAGAAGTGGAGAAAGTGTTGTGACACCCTCCCTTCTGAACATTTCATGACCTTTGTCCTCATGGACTTGTAGCAGTTGTGGTACCTGCTTAAGACCTGCACAATATGGTGCCTTAAAACATTCCATCGTGGGTTAAAAGGGCTCATGAGGTCACTTCCTTCCTTGAGGAACTTTTGGCAGTTAAATATTGTTATTAGAGGGGAAGTTACTTTCATCAGTGATATAAACAGTGGTAAGTTACTCATGACCAACAAACAAGCCCCAAACCACAAGCATACAAACAATCATAGTTAAACTCATTGGATCATTTTAAAAACACATGGAAGTAGAAGGATGACCTGATGGAAAGAAGAAGGGGCCAAAGCAAATAAGAAAGATGAATAATAGGTGTATAAGATCAAAATACATTCTATACATGGACAGAGAGAGAAAGAGGAGGAGGGAAGCAAGGGGGAAGGACAGAAGGAAGAAAAAGAATTGTAGTAGTAATAGTCACACTGGCATAGGTCTGATTCTCAAATATGTTGGCTACAAAGCCTTCAGGAAGATATTAGGCCTCTTTTGCCTACATTTAGAATCATAAAAGATGAAACGCTTCTTGCAGTGATAACCTTAAAGCTCACACTAATACTATGGTACTCAATAAAAGGCATGTTGGAAAGACCAATTCATCTCTGTTATTATTTGAATCTTCAGAAATTAGTTCTGCACTTGGCACTTAGATTATAAACAGAAATTAATGTTTACAACAGTACTTCCCAACCTGTGGGTCATAATCCTTCCATTCAGGTTGTATATGAGATATCCAGCATATAAGATATTTACATTATAATCCATAACAGTAGCAAAATTACAGCTAAGAAGTAGCAACAAGAATAATTTTATGGTGCAGGGGATTACCACGACATGAGGAACTGTAGTAAAGGTATGCAGCATTAGGAAGGTTGAGAACCATTCATTACAGCATGAGAAAGAAGGAGTGGATAAAAGTTTATTTGACAAAAATGATTGCCAACATAACAATTTTTAGAGATTTTACTTTTATCCCATGCAGGGCTTACATGATAAAAAATGGGAAGCAGGATCCTAAGATGCCAACAAGCACTGCTAATCCTAAAAGATTTCCGCAACTATTGTTAGTGCTAAAAAGATACTGTAGTGGTCAAAGACAGCTGCTTCTGTGCAGAAACTGCTTCATTCCAGATCACACAGTTCATAATCCATCATAATGAATACTACCACCTCTATTCACCCCAGTAGACCTCTCCACAAATAAGAGGTCATCTTATAATTTGTATAGCAGTATGCACTGCTTTCTGTCGGATGTCTACATCATTGTCGTCTATAATGTTGGTGAGACTCAAATGCCTCCTCCCTCAGTCCCTTGCTGGGGACTTTGGTGACCATTTCTAATCTGATGAATGAAGTAATAGTATTTTAGAATTCTCAGCACTGTAGACAAGCAAAATCAAAGGCAGAAGCAGATGGTAGAGGTAAGAAACACCACTGATGGTGTGCAACCAACCTATACAGCCACAGTTGACTATGGCAAAGATGCTGGGATGGAGCTGATGCCAACAGACAGAATGATTTAAATAGGACCTTCCAAGAGCTACGTCATAACTGAGTACTTTCCAGACAAAGTCATGGTGAAGGTGATTTCTTCACTATATAAATTAGAGTTAGTAAGAAGATATCAAGAGGCTACCTGGATCGAGTGTGGAAAAGACTCCTCATGAACTCCCATGGCAAGCAGTTACAGGAAAGATGGCGGTCAATCAGGGCTGGTGGGTTCTGAGAAATTCCGTGGAAAGCTTGTCACCCTCTAATTGCTGGTTTTGGGTGATGATACAAGAATTCTAACGATAGTTCACTGAGGAGCTCAAAAATATGGTTTTTCAGAAACACTGCTTAAGTTATGAATGAATTCCAGACTGGGCATGGTGGCACACACCTTTAATCCCAGCACTCTAGAGGCAGAGGCAGGTGGATCTCTGTGAGCTCAAGGCTAACATGATCTACAAAGCAAGTTCCAGGACAACCAACGTTGTTACACAGAGAAACCCTGTCTTGAAAAAAAAAGAATTATGAATAATTCCAGTGAATACTTTCTATATTAGCAGATGCCTCTATGAAATTCTCTGATTAAATGACCAGATGCATATTCTCCTGTTAAAGAATTAAATTCACAATAATTCAGCATATAACTTTTATAGACAATTTCTATACAGAGGAAAAAAAACAAATTATTTACTTCCTTGGGGATTTTCTTAATTTTTAAATCATTTTCAGAACCTGGTGGTATCTGTCCAAAATTCTAGCAGTAATTTCAGAATTTCAGGTCTTGCCTGCATTCTAGAGTGAGTTCAAGGCCAGCTGCAGCCACTGAATGAGGCCCTGTCCGGAGAAAAAACGTAAATAAAGGATGATGGCTATTTGCATCTCAATTGTAGACCTTTTGTCAACCATGTGTAGGGCTTTACATTCAAACCTCAGTTCTGCCAAAAAAATCTTTGTATCAGATAATAACTTATTCACTTTTTTATCTCATGTACAATTAAGAAATATCCTTATCTGGCAGAAGAGCTTTAGAATGGTGTTGACCTGTCCTTTACCATTTCAACTGAATCCCAAAAACGTAAAACTGCTTTTCTGAGCATGTACCATCCTTAAGAAGTTGTAATTCAGACAGTGTTCTGTGGACCTGCAGTCCATTGTGCAGGCTCCAATAACACCTCCTCCCCATTCTGTTATTGCCATGTTTCCTGGAAACCTTGTGTAAACTTCTCTTGAGGTTTTCCTATTTCCCGTACATCTAGTTGCTACCAACAACTTCAATTTCTGTGGAGAAGTCATAATCCAGATGGAATGCAGTCCCTGGTTTGTATGAATTAGGCTTCCTCCCCTGATCCATGGTGTGGATGCAGGCAACAATTGGCATGTTGCCAAATTAAAGCTACAGTGATTGGTCCAAAAATTGGCTCCCAAGTTGAGCTGCCTATTCACATCTAAGCCAGGAATTAGCTGGAAGTGTGGGAAGACGTTTCCTTTTCTCTGGTCGTGAACCTAGTGGGTATAAGCCTGCTTTTGATAGTGAATACAGGGAGACGGGTTGTGAGTGGAAGATGGCTTGCAGAGGTGCAAAGGCAAGAGAAAGAGAAGAAGTCATTCCCTGTGACCATTTCCACTCCACTAATATGAAGGGCTTCCTTGAACCTTTTGCTACTTGATCAAATAAACTTACACCCATTTCTGGTAAGTTCTTTGTAACTGAATGTGATGTACCTGATACACAGAGAATATCTCAGGAGGTCTTGTTGGGTTGAATAATTATTCAGGGTAAGACATAGCTGACCAGATATTTTGTTTATATATGCATGCATGTATATATTATATTTTTCATAGATATCGTATAATAATGTAGTATATGTAATGTTTTGTCATAGATAGATAGATAATAGAGTTGATGATAGATAGACATAAATATATACAGACAGATTGATAGAATATTAGATAAAATGTAACTTATTGTAAAAGTTGTTTAAGTGGGTTTTTCTTATTTATTTATCCATTTACCTATTTTTGTTTTTTGAACAAATGGCTCAGGTAACCCAGGTTGTCCTTGAACCCCCTGACAAAGGTAGTCAGGAACTTCTGATCCCTCTGCCTGTACCTCCCAAGAGCTGAGATGAAAGGTATGTCTGACCACACTTGGTTTTGTACAGTGCTGGGAATCAAACCTGGGCCTGGTCAAGCAGTCAAACCTGGGCCTGGTCAAGCAGTCTACTACCAGCTACATCCCAGTTCTCTCTGTGTGTTTGTATTCAATTAGAACTCTTTCAACCAGCATATAGTGAAGGTGCTGTGCACTGTCTAAGAGCATCTACACTATACAAACCAAACGTATACCTGGATGTAGAGTGAGGCACAGAACTGTGTCCTGGGAGGTGAATCAGTGCACTGCTAAATTCTCTCACCTGGTCCTGTGGAACATGGTAAGTCTCAGACAGCAATGTTACCTGTTGGAGTTTGCAGGTTACAGACATAGAAATAGGGTTGTGAATTTGGAATAAGAATAAAAGAAATTGAAAAATCTAAAAACTTTCTTTTCTTTAGATCTTTCCTCTAATTCCAGTGGATATTTCACACTGGGTTATACAAACCATCGATGTGCTAATTAAGCTGTGTTTTTCACTGTACAGTCTTTTTGGCTTCCCTCAAAGTGATAACAAATAGATCATCATTTTCCTCAGATCTGAGATCACAAAATGTCCACAAGGAATATACAGTCATGGAGCTACAATAGCTGGCCAAAAATAATAAATAAGTAGATAAAGCTTTAAATATCACCCACCACAAAACTTAGAATATAGTATGTGAACTTCTCAGAGGCATGACTAATGGGGTGATTTCTATTTTTCCAGGAACTGAACTCCCAGTTCATGAACCGAGTACATATAACACTTAGACAACAGTCTTAGAGAAAACTGACAGGTATATAGGGCATTTTATCTCACATTATGTGATTTGTGGAAGCAATCTCAACTGGAGGCACTTCAAAGGAAGGCATTAAACAAGTGTAAAATAACTAATCTACAAGTATTTATTAAGTGATTGCTGTGTAGCTAGCCAAGCGCAGGGTGCTTGAGAGGGAAATAAGAACGTGAAATCTGAGGATTTCACTGAGAACATCCCCCTGACCATGCACCCTCTTCGTTCATCCTTTTGAACCACCAAACAGGAGGACCTTAGGTTAACCGGTTTAAAGTATGGTTGTATTTCCTTTCTTCTCTAGGAGCTCTTCACTGCCTGTCTCATGCATTCTGAATTTCTCTGTGGTCTGCCTCATCACCCCAACAGTGACAACAGATGCTGGTTACAGTGAGGACAACAGTGCTCATAGGAAAGAAGAAGGGGGAGATGAGAAGGGAAAGGAGTATGAGGAAAAGAAGGGGGAGACGAGGGTAAACAAAAAAGAGGGAATGAGGGGGAGAAGGAAGACACTACCATTCTACAAGAGGCCAGACTTAATGAAAAACCTGAGGTCATCAGAGGTCATGGTTGGGAAAGGTGACTATATTTCTCATGGGACACAACTAGTCCTCTGTATCTCTTTGACTTCCTGTCTGATGACACAAGTTCTTCCTTCCACCCCCACCACTATGGACCCAACCACCCCAGGTCTTCACAAGAGCTAAACTGATGCCAGCACTGCTCTCTGAAATCCCAGGAGTAGGAAGTAAATCACCTTCATTTAGCTACAAAGTTGCCTAGCTGTGATAGGCACAAATAATGCAGCCTATTATATAATTTAGCAAAAATGTAGTTATATTTACTATCATTTGAAATGAAGTGTCTCCCAAAAGGTTTATGTCTTAAAAGTGTGGTCACTATCTGGTAATGTTGGGGGTCATATGAGCACTAGCATCATCAACAGGTGAATCTACTGATGTTCAGACATCTGTGACATCATCTGTGACAGAATACAACCTGCAACAAAGTAGAAACTGTTTGGGGGAAAAAATGGGTCACGGGTTAGCAGGTCCATGACTTTGAAGGGTATGTAGTGTTTCTTGCTTCCCTTGACATCCCCATGTCTTTCTCTCTGCCTCTGTGCTTGTGCGTTTACATCTTTTTCCTCTCTCTCTCTCTCTCTCTCTCTCTCTCTCTCTCTCTCTCTCTCT
>LOJH01003771.1:8211-32953 GCA_001685095.1 Ellobius talpinus
ATAATAATAATAATAATAATAATAATAATAATAATAATAATAATAATAATGATGGGAACACTAAGCAAAATTCATTTTTCATTTGAATCTGTTTATAGATTTGATATCTGGCTGTAGCATTTTGTTAACTCCAATTTTATTCTGTAAGTAACCTTCCGTAGAGGAATATTTGTAATTAAAACTTGAAAAGAAATTATTTTAGGAACTAAATCCTAAAGTAAAAGCAAATACTGGATCACTTGTTCTGTGCAAAGTTCTCAGCAAGACATCTTCAGAGTCTGTGGATTAAAATTTAAACTTTTAAACAACAAGAAAGCCACTTTTTATCTATTCTATAACAAAATAATTTACTGTACAAATACTTATTCTATAATGTGTTAAGTGGCATCATTTTATGAGAAATAAAATCATAATCATTAAAATTTATATACTTGACAACTACTTTGGTCATTGTTTCGTAGGAAATATGAAACTGCAAACTAGATACCTAAAAAGTTAAAGAGCTGCAATGTTGAGCATAAGAAGATGCATTACTATAGGTCAAAACACATTTATCCTACAAATTTTTAAGAAACTTGGCATAGGTTCTACATTGTACGCATAATGTGTGTTAAATACACTGCCTCAGCACACTCGGCTAGGTTCCTGCACCCTTGTAATGACTCACTGCTATCCGCATTGCTGATTATATGAAAATGTAGAACTTAACAATAATTTTTAATTCTATGAGTATCAAGGCATATAAATGAATGTAAGCACAAAAGCCTGATAAATCAATATTAACATTTAAAACTTATCCTAAGTATAATTAATATCTGAACAAGGCAAACAAAAATCAGCCAAATGCTTTACAATCCTGGTGGCAGTCATCAGTCTACACTAGCCCTGCATACATGACCACCTGCCCACCTCATCTATACAGTCATAGCTAAAACTGGAGCTTCAAAAATGATTCAGACTACTATTTGATAGTGCCCAGTATTTGTGGCTACATAAACATTAAAGGAAGTCTCACATTACTGTTCTAGATAGAGTTTTATATTATTCAAGGCATAATTTTCCGTCTATTTAAAAAGAGACATCAAGTGGTCACCTAAATGTTTGAATGTTTAAATAGAAGTTACGGCAGAAAAGGGAGAATGAATGGGTTGGATTAAGGCCGAAAGCAAAGAGGGCAGATACTTCAGTGCTCACTCAGGACATTTCTATCCCCACCTGATCTTAACCTGGATATCTGCCATCTAAGACACCTTGTTTTCCAATCTGATGAGGTCTCCATATCATCGTCAAGTCAACAGGCTTTGGATTATTTTGTATTTACCTAGCATGGATGAAAGAAGCACTTCTCACTACTAAGTGATTGTGAATTTAAAAGCACTAGTATGTAGAGCTTTAAGGTACGTACATGTTGCCACATATCCATAGAGATACATTCCCTTAGAGTTCTGAAATTACAGCTATTCAACACTGATGAAAAACACTGAGAATGTTCTTTATATGCAGTAAGAACTATTTTCTCATGGTTTTAAACAAGGAAGTACTTTAAAATAGATTATTAATAGATAATCGAATATTATTCTATATTTTGAGCATATAGTATCTAATTATAAATTCAAAGTTGATATATGATTAAATTATGATAGGTTCATAGTACTGGCTAATATATTTTCAGTTCAGAAACATGAAATTAATACAACTTTGAACTACATTTCAAATTCATTACAATGAAAATAAATTTTCTGTTAATTTATAAATAATACATTTATTCTAAAATCACAATTTGTTGATAATAAAACTAATTCATAAATTCAGTGGCTAAATAAAAGGGCAAAAGTAGACAATAATATGGGCAAAACTATCAAATATGTATGTCTAAAATATTTATGGTAGAAGAATCCGCCTTATTTAACATCAAGCAGCGTCATTTCCCTACGTCATCTCAAGCATCACTCAGTCTTAAAAATTCACAGTGCTTTTGTCATGAAAAAATTTTTTGACAGAAAATTCCATACATTAAAATTTGACATTGGACCTTCATAACAGATATAGGTGCCTACTACACATGTGATACAAAACGCAATGGGTGATCACTAACAAAGGACTGAACTCTAGCTGTACAGATTGACTTATACACATATTGATAAAATGTTAAACATGACAAATTAGCAAAACAGGAGTCTTTACGCAATACCTATCCTGAGAACTACAAATGTCACTAAAGTTGGGCATTGGAAATGTTGAAGATATAAATTTCATTTCCACTTTTTTATAATTCATTTAAGAAGTGTTATATTTTAAACAGAGTAGAGTTCCATTAGTTAATAAAACCCCTGCCTCCATATCTGCAAAAAGCAATCACAAAGAGTCACAGCAGTGCCTCTTTGTATATCTCTAATAAATGTAGAATTCAATTAATCAATAGCTTGATTTGCCAATCAAGGGCTGCAAAATTCTTAAAAAAACTAAATGACAACTTTAGATAAGTTTCAGCCTTTTTCTGACAGGACTAAACTGCTTCCTCTGAAAGGAACTCAGACTGCACTGCGGGTATTCCTCTCTGATTTCCCAACCGAACACTCACTTGTTTGATGCGATCAGGGTTAACGGTGGTCTGAGGTTGTAGGATGCTGACTGGTTCTGTCTTGGCCACATTTTGGGGCATTTCTCGGATTTTTTCTGCAATGAATCCATGAACTGCATTCAGTGCTTCAACTGTTCCCTGGATCAAGCACACCCTTTCAGTAGTACCTGAGGATAGAAGACTCACTTTCAGAAAACATTCCTTTACGTTTTACATTGAAACATTATGAAAAAGAAGGCATAATGTTGATAAAATACTGTAACATTTACAGCTCTGAAGTTCTAGTGTTCAACTGAAATTAAAGTAATCAATACATCTGCTTCATTAAAAAAATGTCAGAATTCATTCCCTTCTTTTATTCTCAAAACAGGCATTTGGGTTCTAGAAGAACCAAAGATCTAGAGATCAGAGCTCGTCACTCATTTATGGGGATAAATACTCATGCAGTACTCAGAAAAGGCCTTAGGACTAGAAGCTGTAACAGCTAAGAATCCATGAAAATACCTTTTAAGGAGATCATTTTTTAAAATGATTAAATAATTATACTTTTTGAATACAAGAATGAATATCAATTTTATTGATGATGTACTTTAAATTCGATATCAGGGACACATAAACAGATGGTCTACAATACAATATAGGAATTTTGTGGACACGCCTTGAGGTCATGACCACCCATGATTAGTTTTCATACTGTTCTGAGGCTGACTACAGCAGGCTTGACTTACAAACTGATTACATAGCCATTACTTCAGTGATCCAAACCACCTCATGGCTTACAAATCGGAAATAAGACCTGCACTACAGTTCTCACTGGTGCCAGGATTTCAATACTCATGGCACTGTGTATGTACAAAATCGTAAAACTTCTAAGGTTAAAAAAACAATTAAAAAGACTTAACGTTGCTTTCAAGACTGAAGCAAACGATGTTCATCATTCCTTACAGACAGACCTGTATCGCAGGACTTAAAATAGGATTATAATTATAGAAATATCTAAATTATATTTTCATATTTTTGTCAACGAAAATTTCAATTTGTAAAAATATATTTCTTGAGTTTTAGAGGAATTAAGAGCAAGCAGAGTTTATTTTAAGGATGGATGGAACATAATGTGATCTGTGGATTTAGATTTTCCTGTTTCTATTAATCAGTTTAAGTTACTCTTGTCTATATTGATGCATCTTTTGGTCCTGGAGTAAATGATCAAGTTTATATGGACACCCAGGGGACACTTTACAAGACTGTATTAATTGTCTAGTAAATGACTAGAAAGGATTCCCGATCAATGCAGCTAATGCAAAATGTTCTTCAGGTTCTCAGACCACACAGAACACAAATCAGATTACATCACTGCTTCCAGAGACACCACAGAGCACTCTGGGGATGCCAAAACAGTCTGGCTTAAATGACGAGTTCCAAAGAAAGAAGCCTGGCACAACGTAACTTAACACTGTGTAATCCATGTTATTCTTAGAGTTTTGATTTAACATAATATGTGTCTGACCACAGCAACTAGTGTTCTTCAGACTATGTAGACTAACAGAAAATAAATGGAAAACCCTGATTCATAAAGAAATAGAAACGCCTAAATATGACGTTACACAAGAGCAAGTGTGAGGCATTCTGACAGCAGTTTGCAGACACACAGGAGATTGCCTGAATCACACCCTTTCCCTTAGGACCATGCAAACGGGGTGGGCCCGAAAGGAAACTGCACAACACTGGGAGACTTAGCTGAGCCGCTGTTATATTCTGCTCCTGAATCCTAATGGCTTTGCACTCAGGTAACACAAAACCATAATTTTTTAGGAGAGAGTTAAAAAAAAAGAAATCCTGTCAAATATATGACCAAACTATGTAACATAAATGAGCCTATAAATCATAAAAGTTGCTGGGTTTTGTCATTTTAAAGGCTTTTAGACTCCATTAGTGTCTAAGCTAAACTGCCAGATATTTATCATTTTATTTGGTTAATGGCAGCATTTACTACTCTCTGCAACAGAGTACAACAAAGCTGAGACTCAGCTACAGGAAAACGCACACGCATCCTACATGATGCACAACACAGGTGTGCAGGACACCATTGCTTCCAACCCACACAGCAAGACCGGTGTGAATTCACGGCATCGTGACTGATTTCATAATGGTCACTGTCCTTCCTTACAACTTTTCACTTCCTGTTCCTTTTGCAAACATCCCTCCCTGCTACTTTCATGTCACATATGGTAACAAATAAACCACAAAATATGTGTTTATAACAAGAAAGACCATTGGCAAAGAGCAAAAGTGAGGTTGGAAATGGCTTAATGTTTCTATTTCAAAGGCAATATCAAATATTTAAAAAACACATTTCTAAAAGAGGGTACAATTCTCAAGCAGATCATAGCAAATTCTTCACAGAAATGCAGTAAAATATATTTTCTGGGCTGCTGCAATTTTTGGCCAGACCCTTAGACCAGCTCCCAGGTATTTTCTTACATGTGTCCTGGGTTTCATTCCTTTTCACCCAACACACACTCTTCCTGTTTAAGATGGACTTCCTCTGTATACACCATGCTTTTTCTCTTGTATATTTTCAGTGGTTAAAGACATTAACATAATTGGAATAAGACAATAATGAATTAAAACTTAGGCAAAATGACAAATTGGGAAAAATTGAATGAAAGGTTAATGGGAAAATGTGCATGGAAATGTCAGTATCTCCATTCAGTTACATGTGTCGATATTAGCAAGATGAAACACCTAGAACCATACACTGCTGGGACATAGGATCAAGCAAAGCTCCACTGAGAAATGCATACCCCCCAAACAGCTGGAATGAAATGTAACCAAACAGCCTTCCATTATAGTTACAGACAGCATTGAAAACACAGAAAATGACCATACCAAAAGGAAGTCAAATTCCATCAGGGATGTAAAATACATTTATTGACAATTCATCCAGTTTTATAAGCGAATGAAAGATTACTTTATAAAAAAGACTTGACTTAAAGATATTATGATCAATACAATCTAGAATTTGGTTGGTCCCAAAATTAAAAAAAATGTAAAAGATAACTGAAGCAATGATTAAAAAAAGTATGCATTATGTAGCATCAAAGGATCACTTTTAATTTGAAAAGCTGTGTCTATGGCACTCAATTAGATAAAAAGTACCTTATTAACTTGGCCTCCTTTAAGGAATTCTGGATGTTCTGCAGCTTCTTAACATCAAACCTTAAATCTCAGTATCTCTCTCAGATCGACTCGATTATTACTTTTCCCACAATCCCACCCTAATCATCCATCACCGGTGTGTCTGGACAAACCCACTCTTCATGTCACTGCTGTTCGTTCTGTCGGTGACATTTGACACAGCTGACTATCCTGTTGCTGGAAACAAAACACACCTTAAATTTTTCTGGGTTCTGGTTTCTCATTTGTTCGCTCATCTGCTGAGCATTCACTGAGTCCTGACCACTCAAACACTACACTGGAGGCTGAAGACACAATCATGGCCATATCCCTCACGACCTCATGCCGTTCCCAGTGTTCTTGCTGGGTACCATACACAGAACCGGAAAAGCATACAACATGAAGAACAAAAGGAGGGGAGTGCAATGGAGACCATTTGGGGCCAGAAATAGGCTGAAAAGGTATAAAGAACCCCGTACTTGTCAGGGTTATCATCACACTCCTGTTACTTAGAACAGTACTCGACCAACTAGAGATGCCCCAAACTGCCTTCGAATCCATGACTAGTGTCTAGGCTCCATAGCACCACTAAAGTAAAAAACACACATGATTGACTTAGAAGGTTGTTCTCTGATCTGCATTATAAAGTCAATAAATGTCTCTGGATTTGTAAGCTCAGCCAATACTTGTGAAAATGTATTTTGGGAAATAAACTACAATAAGTTACAAATAATCTCTATGTCCATAAAAAGGCTCTCAATAAAAAGAACTTAGGCAAAGGCATGGGGACATATAACGAATTACAGAACTTTATTTTCAAAGGTAACAATAAAAAAGACCAGAGCTAGCAAATGACTCAGTGGGTATAGGCGCTCTCCCCCAACCTGGTGAGCTTGAGGGGCTCCCTGGAACCCACGGAAGGTGCAAGGAGAGAAGCAACTCCACAAACTCTGACCTGAAGGTCTGCTCTGTGGCACACAAGCCACTTCACCTACACAGTATAACAACAACAACAACAACCACCGCAATAAATATTAAAACTCTATTCATAATTTCCCTAGCCCTAGCAGATTAAGGTCAGGGATAAGCATGTTCCTTTCAATGTTTATTCATGATTTTACATGTATCAAATTTTCTTTCTTTTTGTGGCTGCATAATACTGCATTACATACACAGAGCATATACTTTTATACAATCATATAGACTCCATATTTCCAGCTTTTGAATATTGCGAAGATGCTGCAGTGATCACTAGTGAATACGTATCTTCTTAGGTGTCTATTTCTGATACTTTTGTGTATGTACAAAGGAGCACAGAATTTCTGGAAAATATGTAATTATATATTTAGTCTTTTTGAAGACTTGCCAAATGATTTTCTAAAATCACACAACTTCACATCCTCACTATCAGCGTAAGAGGGTTCTAATTTTCCCTTCTGTAGAAAACATTTATGCTTCATTATTGTAATTAAATTCTACACATATGGGTGGGCAGGGCTCACCACAGTGAAGCTGGCATTTCTCCAGGGCAGTTGGGCATCTTTCAAGTTCATATTGTCCATCTTTATTTCTTCGCACAATTTATGGATTACCTTTATATTATAGAGGTTTTGTAGTTCTTCCAAAATGATATTTTCCCCATCCTAAAGATTGTCTTTTTATCTGATGATAATTTCTCTTGTGTACATAAGTTTTATTCATTCATGTTTGTGTGTGTTCATATGAGTCCGGAGGTACACGTGCCATGGTACACTGGTTGAGTGTCAGTCCTCACCTTTCAACATGTCTCAACATGTTTGAGACAGAATCTCTTGCTGTTGGCTGATGCATACCAGGATAGCTGGTCTGTGGCCTTTCTGGAAGCATCTGTCTTGGTCTTCCCGGGAGGAGCTCTGGGATTACAGATGTATCACCCCACCCGGCCTATGAGAGTTCTGGGTATTTAACCGTAGGTCCTGTGCGAGTTCTCTAACCACAGAGCCTCTCCCTAGGCTGCGTATTTAATTTCTGATGAAATCAACTTTTTTAAAATGTCTTATTGTTCTTTCTTTTAGTACTAAATTAGGAATTTCACTCCCACCCCTAAGATGGTAAAGGACTTCCTTTATTTTCCTACAGATTATTAGGGTTCTATTTCTTATAATCTCCAATGTTCTGAATTGTTATAATAGCTTTAGCATATCACATTATAACTAGATAAAGGTTTTATATGATGTAAAAATAAGACTTGGAAGTTTTTGAAAATTATTCAATTCTTAAAAGTCATTTTTTGACACTCAAATCTTACTTCACTTTAACACTATTAAGAAATTGTAAATTAAGTGATACATGATTAGCATAAGAATTAAGGGTTAAATATGTGATAATAGTTTATATATCTTTAGTTGATTATCTGTAGCTCAGAGCAGTTAGCTGAATGTCTTAGAGACCATGGACTGAAAATGACTGACTTATACTTTATGATCTTACCTTTTAAAACTTTATCTCCAAAAAATACCAAATTGATATCTTGTACTTTTGTTATTCTATTTTGTCTTTTTTTGAGTTTTTTTTTGTTTGTTTGTTTGGTTTGGTTTTTCGAGACAGGGTTTCTCTGTAGCTTTGGAGCCTGTCCTGGCTCTGGTAGACCAGGCTGGCCTCGAACTCACAGAGATCTGCCTGCCTCTCCCAAGTGCTGGGATTAAAGGTGTGTGCCACCATTGCTTGGCCCATTTTGTCTTTTTACAAAAAAGTTTTTGTCTCTTTTATTCAGAATTATTGAAGTGTATTTTTAAGTGGAGGAACTCCAGGCTAAGGATTACCTGAACATAACATGTTGTGCATTAACCACTGCCACCTGATCACACAGTTCTCCAAAGCTAAAACCTCCTGACTCTCTGGACTGTCCTCTTGACTTCTAATCCAGTTGAAGACAGATCCCTGGACTCACAGTCTCTTCCTGGCCTTGTTTCTATGTCAGGATAGAGAGCTGGCTCTGTCATTCCTTTCCTTTTGAAGGGATCCTTAGTCTCTGGTTTCTTGGTCACTCTCCATGTAGCTTCTGGCTTCCCGCTGTACTCACTAACCTACTCTCAAGTTCTTAGTGCCCTTCAGTTGGGTCATCATAGTCAGGACTTCCTGTCACCATTCCCTAGCATAGCACTTCAGTATCTCATGACTGTCCTCCTCATGAAGGAGACCAAATAATTTCAGGGAGCAAAAAATCTTCTAGTAGCACATGTCATTAGAACAATGACCTGGACTGGAACTATAAAGTGCCCATCTTCCCAAACTAGTACATAACACCAGTCAATGCCTTCAGCTACCACCACAAGACTCGTACTTGACAATCCCAAGGTTTGCCTTTCTAAACTTTTAAAATCTCCTCAGAGAACTTTCTGTTTTCAAACAATATATACATACATACGAAGACATGTAATATATATATATATATATATATATANAATTGCAGTCATCAAGACAGGATGGAAGGCATATTGTAATTTAGAAGAATCAGGAAAACAAGGGAACCGAATGTAGGCATCTGCATTTCCTTCCCACATGGTAGACTTAATTAGCTATGTGTTCCTTATAGAAACACTTTCTTTTTCAGTTTTCTTGCAGCTACTATCTTTCCAGGAAAATCTTCCTGTAGCCCCTATGATTGTAAATATAAAAATGTATTATGAATTAATTCACTAAGAATACTTCCCTATACTTCAAGTCATCAACATATCTCAAAAAGTCCACTGAGAAAGTCTAATTATGTGTTTTACCCTTTTGTCATCTACCTTCCATTCATCGTGTTTCAGATCATACGTGATTCACCTTTTAAAAAAACCAACAGTGTTTCATCGCCAGTTAGAGTTTAATTTCAACTATACTGAGGCTTTCAAATCCACCAGGATTTGGCTCAACTCAGCTTTGTCCTTGTCTCACATTACTTTCCCCGCCTTTGCTATACTCCAGGGAGTCAGGTCTTTTTTAGTTACTGGAACATGCCACACTTGCTCTCACTTAGGTCTTGTTTCCTGCTGATGTCTGGCTCAGTAGCCCGGCTCCTCCGGCATTCCCTATGGCATCACCCCCAGCTACACATACAGATATCATTTATTCCTTAAGGTTTAGCTTAGTAATACCTCATCAGAGAAGTCTTCAAAAACCACAAAACAGTTTACCCATGACTACCTATAATTTCACAATTCTTTATTTTAGCTCCCAACCAGCCATCTTCCAAACTGTCCAGTGTATTTGTTCTTCATTTGTTGTTTGTCCCTCCTTAATAGAAAGAAATTTTCTACTGTTTTAATTCATGGGTATAATCTACATTTCTGTTCTTAGTAGATGGCTGAAAATAATTTTTAACAAACTAAAAAAAATGGCCTTGGATGAGCCACATGCAACTTTGTTAACCCAGAAGAGGAAAATAGCATACAAACTGTTATGACTGCAAAGCTTACCTAGTATAGCACATCCTATACACTTGTACTGATCTAGGATGGAAGAACAGTGGTTGGTCTATTCTAGCTGATCTTCTGCTCATCTTAGGGTACATCCAATACAGAAAGTGATTCTGCAAATGGTTTATCTGGGGGAGAAGTTTAAACTGCAGCAATTTCTGTACCAAATAAAGAACCACACAAGCTTCCTAATTAAATTAATTACTGCATAATAAAATACTGACAGATTCTGTTTAGAGCTAAGGCAAAGTGTGAATATATTGGTCATGATCATGTTTATGGGGAAAACCCTAAGATACAAGATTATTTTTGTAAATATTATCTTCTCTTAAATAGGTGAAAAATTAGGTGTTGATATGGGAGTTTTCTAAACAGGCAGGGATGTTTTATCTATTTTTGTTCTTTTGAACAGCATCATTCTGTAGTTCAGGCTGGCCTGGAATAGGATGTAGCCAAGGCATTAAACTTACAGCAATTCAAGTACCCATGGAATAGTGATGTCATGGCAATGCACATCTGTAATTCTAGTGCTCAGGAAGAGACATGAGGATTCCCTGAGAACCGATGGCCAGCCAGTGTAGTGCAAACAGTGATTTCCAAATTTAGTGAGACATACTTCTCAAAATATAAGGTAGAGGAGGGACTGAGGGAGACATTTCAACCTCTGGCATCCACAGACACCTGCATGGATGAACACACCTTCATAAGCAGGTGTCCCATTCATACACATGTGCACACAAACATACATCACACACACCTTTTTAAATTAACACTGAAGTGGAAATCAATTTAAAACTACACACACAAATGTAAATTTATAGGAAATATTAGAAAAGTAATTTTTGATCTGTGTCTAAGGCCTCAAAATGTATTAGGGAAAGCCCCTTGTTATAGGAAATTCAGGAAAAGACTACTGTACTATGTATTACTCAGAACAGGTTAATAGTGATAGAGAAATCCCATGGGCAATATTAGTGGGTGGTTTGTAAGAGGGCCCAAGAACCTTGGCTGTTCTGAGGATTGAAATATAAATATTTTAATTAAGTAGTGTTGCTTTCCACAGACATAGCAAAAGCCTTGCATTAAAGTGAACCAATTCCAAGATTGTTGGAAACTACATCAGGGCTTCCTTTCCAGTATCTTGAATACATGGTTGTGTAGGGAGGAACAGACTCAGTGGGCAACTTATGAAGTATTTTATGCCAGCCAGAAAGGTATCTTACTCACAGACAATCCTAACACAGTCTTGATTTCCAGATCTAAGGCCTCAAAGTCATAATGTGTGCTCACATTGCACACTGCTTCAAAACACAATTATCAAACATTCTTGACTTTTTTCTTAGGAACTCCATCTCTTTTCATATAGTTATTCACCCAATCCCAACCCTTTCCTCTGACACTCTATTTTACACACACGCGTTTGTCCTACCATCTCGTATCTTTTAGTTCTCAGTCAGTTACTGATTTCACAGGAGATACTGCCTGGTTTGTGGTCAGACAGGCTAATGACGTCTGTGCGTGACCAAGCACACTGGTTGCTCTCAGACAGAAATTTCCATGGATTATATTACTGTTTGCTCAGCAGTCTAAGTTCACAGGAATGTGGGATACTGACATGTTCTTATACCCACAGTATCTAACATCCACTGTACCTCGAAACAGTTGTTCATGTGACACATATATATTCATGTGTCTGAGTTAACTATTTCTTTTGCATAAACAGAAGGCAGGAAGAGCAAATGAGTAGAGTATAGGCCTGTTTTAAATCCCAAGAAGCTAGAATTAACTAAACATGAGGTAAAAATGGGCCACTCTAGCTAAACAGAGTTTAAGGTGTAAAGGCCATGGATTTAGGGAAATAATAGATTGTCAAAACCTTGAGGTCTAATGCAACAGATCCACAAAGTTCTGAAGAATAATATTCAGTGGAAACTGGGAAAGACACAAAGGTAAAATGTGGAATGCTCCAGAACATATACAGCATTTAAAAGGAAAACAGGTGTTATTATTAGCTGAGAAATCTGACCATATTGGTAAAAATCTTTGAAGTTGTACCAAGAAAAAATTAGGAATTGTGGAAGAAACTCTATGGAGGAACAATATGTCATGATGGTATAGTGGCTAGTACTGTTGTGTTTAATAAGAAAAGATGCTTGTGTAATTTAGTAATCATTTAAAAATCAAGCTGAAGAGAGCAATGCTTTTAAGAAATGGCTGTGCTGCTGAGCACTTGCCCGGTGCTTCCATCTGTGTAACTACAGCACAGCTATCCTACAGCATGCACCACAAAACACAGAGCCTCTGACTAAATATTTTTGAAGGGAAGAACTACGGACAATATCCCCCCTATTGAGTGATTCACAATAAAGTTCAACAACAGAGAAAGCATTTAAATCTTGCGTGTGAACTGTATCAGCACGGCCATGTGGTGGTTTACAGAACATCTTCTGCAAATTATAAAGTGTCCCAAATTAAACTCGATTGCCTTATTCACCTCAGAACTTTACAAAAAATTCAGTGATATTTCTAGAAAATGAAACCACAACAATAGTGATGGATGTTACAATATTACCCCAAGTGTATAGAAGACATTCATCGCCAGTTTTGGAGCTGTGAAGACATCACTACTCTCAATTTGCTAGTGTCATGAAGAGCCAGGGGAGATGAAGAAACCACAAAGTGGATTAGGTTGGAAAGCTACCGTGATAGAGGCCACATGCAAACCCATCGCACATAAAGAGATTATAAACCCAATCTGCAAACAAATGCATGTGTGTAATGAGCAGTACAGGAGGGGATGCACACACAGTTCTAAGAGTCTGACCTTCCCCATGGGGGGGCAGGCTGGGAAGCAGGTTGGGTTTTGCCATGAAAGATACATGCGCATTAATTTGTGACTTTCATGCCTCGGTCTCCCCACCGTATATTCCCAATATAAGCAAACCCTGTTCCATGTGTAGTTTATGACTATTTAATAGAAAAAGTCACAGAAAGTATGCTGAAATCAATCAATTAACAAGTTTATTTTAAATGTAGGTAGTATGTTTTAGGTATATGAAAGAATTCTCTATTATTCTAGCTTCCAATTAATGCAGATGTGATATTAATTTTTAAATTTATGTTTTATTTTAAAAATATATGAAGAATTGATAAGAAATTAAGGTCCCGTCCTTTCTAAAAGTTTTTCATTCTGATTCAAGAACTATACAAGCAATAGATTTGAAAATTGATTAATTATTTTATGAAAATAATTATGTTTGTTTAATACTTTCCAAATATTAAAATAGCCAAAACTTAGTAAGTGGAATTTTTACAGCACCATCCCCATGAATTGTATTACAAGTTGTGTACACTGGAGCTTAAAGATCCTATTTCTAAAAATAAATGAATACAGAAAATTACATTGTGGAAAGAAGAGAGTTAAGACATGTTGTAATAGGAGACTGCTCATTCACTTCCTGGCCTCCAAGACCCAAATAATCACACAGACACTATATTAATTACAACACTGTTTGGCCGATGCCTCAGGTGTACTTCTAGCTGGTCTTACATCTTAAATTAACCCATTTCTATTATTTTATATTTTACCACAAGGCTCGTGGTTTGTTGCCCTTTGCTTCTTGGGCAAAACTACATGGCCTGTGCCTCCTTCAGCAGCTATATGGCGTCTCTTTGACTCTGCATACTTTCTATATCTCTTCTAGCATGGCTATATTCTGCCCTGCCATAGGCCAAAGCAGTTTTATTCATTACCCAATAAAAGTAACACATATACAGAAGGACTCCCCACATCAACATGTTCCCTCATTTAAAATTAACTTAGCTGCTAAGTTCAAATAAATAATGGCATTTTGTATTTTGAATAATTTCACAAATATACCATGGCTAGTATCCCTAAAAAATAAAATACCTCATTGTTATCTCACCTTAATTGATTGGAAACAATTACTACATATTAGTTTTTTTTAGAAAGCGCTGTTAATATTCTCCATGGGTGTTTGTCATTTACCCCCTCAACTAAGGATCTATGAGGGGCTGTGAATTATCTCTAGCTCTGCTTGGCCTCCGTCAGTTTCCATTAGCAATGTCAAAGACTGTCCTCCCCACAGGCTCTCCAGCCAGTGCTCAACTAACGAACTGCATTTCTGTGCAAAATGAAGGAATGGAGGTACCATGTGACCAGGAAAGCTTGCAACACAATGCTGTGTTCTAGGATGACATCTAGTACAATGAATTGTTTAACGTATATAAAAAAATAAAAATAGAACATTCAAAAATGTGTAAACATCAGAACAAGATGAGATAGCATGCCATTGTATTATTCTTCACAGACACACATCGCAGTGAGAAGGCACACAGAGCAAAGAGGATGAATCATGATCAACAAAAGCGCAACAGTGCAATGTCAGCACATTTAACACCACCTACTGAGAATTAGCAGGCAATTAAATACATCAGAGAGCTCTGATAAATAAACAATTAAAAGGTCTGGTATAGACATAGGAATGGACACTCTAAAGACACCTTCTCATACTACTGCCTCTTACTAAATGTGTGGACTGAAAATTTGACTGCTATAAGAGGCTTCTGAATTCATAAGAACCAAAATGTAATTCAAAGTCAAGCCTGTCATGAGTCCAGGGGTTTCTGAAAGTGCTCACTTTTCTTGCACTTTATGGGTCCACAGCAGTCTGAGTATTGAACACATGATATACACACTGCAACTGCACAGGACAAGTATTCATAGCATGCAAATCAATGAACATTGCTCAAACACCTCGGCTCACATCCGAGACTATGATGTTATGAACTGCCATGTTTTCACTGTACATTCAAAATTTTCACCCAATCATTTCATTATTGAAGTTTTAGTTGCCGAGTTTCGTTTAAAAATAAAGAAGTTTAGTTTGGAAGTAGACGAATTTCTAGCAATTTCTGAAATGGCCCTAACTATACTTTTGCAATTTTGTACTATGTATTTATGAGAAATGACATGTTTCTTACTGAGAATTATATAAAACATCTGACCAATTTTGAAAAACATTGATGTTCTACGTTCTCTTTGTTTTGCAATAGCAAATGTTCAACTAAGATTTACTTATTTATTGATTTATTTGAGAAAGTTTCTCACTGTGTAGCCCACTCTGGCCTGGTTTCATGGCAATCTTCCTGCCTCAGCCTCACAGATGTTAGTTCTTTATATAAAGACAAACATATCTTCGTATAAAAAGTGCTCTTGTCTTTATGGCAGAGCTCTACATTTTCCAGTAATTATTTTAAAAGCCATTATGATTCCTCATGTATAACTGATGTGTAGACTTATTTTATAGACCCACATAGAAGGGTTGTGTAGAAATGCCTTGGCTTAAAATGCAGCCATTAGGAAAATTTTAAGTAGTATTCTGGGAATCTAGGTTGAACCACTCTTTATTGGAGACAACTTAATAGAGCATAATAGGAACATACCTTGACTTAACAACTCCACCTAGAAGTTACAATTATTAAGGATCCTGCTGGAGAACTATACATATATGTCACCTTGTTTTCTAACCCCTGCCTCTCCAATAAAATTAAGATGGGGCTCAACAGCAATAAGTGGTGAAATAAATTTTAATTTACTACAATAAACACAAATTAAATTAATGATGCCTTTCCTTCTTAGTACTGAGAGGTTAACGATGAATCAAATTAAAATAAACAAGTAAACAAACAAACAAGTAAACAAGATGCTGGAGACGAACCAAAGTGGAACGTACCATATGCATTGGTCATTGTTACCTAAGGGCATAGGAAGATGATTTTCCTAGAAGACATAATTGTAAATCTCCCTTAAGAGATTAATCAGTGTTGAATGGCATGGAGTAAGGGACTTCAGGGGAGGCTCTTTACACTGCACATTAGGTAGTTACATTAATTAGAAATAGGACTGTGCTATGTGCTCCACTTTAATATTCAAATTCACTTTTGTCTACAATATAATGTGAATGCCAACTAACTAACCTCATGGTGCCCAACACAGCCTTTGACTTATGACATGGCACAACAGGCAGCACAAAATATGCAAGAATGGCCCTTACAATCCTAGTAATTATGTACTTTATATGGTGCCAGGAAAACTGGATGCCCCCACAAAAGAAGGACACCAGATCTTTATCTTACCAGCTACACAAATTAACAAATGTGAGAGCTGAAACTGCAAAAGCACTAGAAAATTGCATGAATGTTTCAGAACATTGGGAAGAGTGAGGAGCTTTTGGAAAAGATAGCAAAATACAAGAAAAATTAAAAAAACACTGTAAGACAAAGCAAAACTTACCCAAATAAAGCAATATGAGATTTAAAAAAGTCTACAAAAAGGTGGGGAGGTGGGAAGGATCAAAGGGATTAGGAAGGTGAAACCATGAGCAGTCTATACTGTATGGAGAAGAGTTTTCATTATAAATATAAAATAAACAGTAATAAAAAGGAAACACAGAGAAGTGATTACATTGAATGCGGAAGTTTCAGCTCAATAAGCCAGTGGCCACCAAGGTGAACAAACAGCGTACAGAATGGGCACTGTCAGTGAGCAAAGTAAGGAACTCGTGCAGTGCAGCAGCAAAACCAAAGTGATCAAAAACTTTGCAGGAGAACTAAATAGTCATTCAAAATGAGGGTTGAGCTGGGGCTCAGTGCTTAAGAGCGTTGGCTGCTCTTTCAGAAGACATGGGTTTGATTTTCAGCACACACATGGTGGACAACAACAATCTGTAACTCAAGTTCCAGGGAAATTGATTTCTTTTGGCCTTGGCAGGCATTGTATGTGTGTGATGTACATCTGTGTGTGTTTGTAATGTACATACATATCATGTGTATACATGATAGGTATGTATAGATATATATGTGTGTGTATATAGGCAAAACACCCATATACATAAAATAAAATATAAATATACATAAAATAAAATAAAAACCAAAATGGCCAATAAGTGAATGAAAAAATGCATAATATCATTAATTAATTAATTAATAGGGAAATTAAAAATAAAACCAGAATCATAAACCTCTTGACACCAATTAGAAGAAATATTATCAAAAAGGCAAACGTGCTGGTGAGGGGTGGAGAGAAGGGAATGCTATATATTTTTAGTAGGAATGAAAACAAAATGAGAATTCCTCAGTGAACTAAAATTGGTGATCTGAAGGACACAGCAATTGTCCTGGGTACAAACGCAAAGGGAAAATGTTGAGCGGACATCTGAGGTACGATGTCTACCACAACAC
Organism: Ellobius talpinus; assembly: GCA_001685095.1. Lineage (NCBI taxonomy): Eukaryota > Metazoa > Chordata > Mammalia > Rodentia > Cricetidae > Ellobius > Ellobius talpinus. The sequence continues at coordinate 25,672 of LOJH01003771.1, forward strand.
TGTTTACAGCTAAAAGAAACCAATCAATACTGAACTAGTGATGAATGGAGAGAGACTCCAATGCAAACATAAGAAAATAATGAACTCTGCCATTTCCAGCAACGTGATGCATGTAGAAGTTGGGTTATGTAAAAAATAAACCAGGCAGAGAAAAATCAATGCCACATGATTTTACAAAATATAGCATCATGACAAAGAAATAATCCAGGCTTATCATCAAGAACTCAAGAATAAGTATTTACACACACATATTAGAACATCTCATTGCTCATAATTACTAAGTAATAATAACTAATACATTTAATTTAAATTGAAAATATTCAATAAGAATATTTTTTCTATGAGGGTTGGAGATACTGAACAATGAGTGCAGCCTATCATAATATAAGAATCCCTGGAGAGGTGGACATGGAAGTGGAAGGATCAGAAGTTCAAGGTCATCTTCAACTACACTGCAAGCTCGCTGATAGCTTATGATACATGAGACCCTACTGACCTCTACTTTCCATTTTTAATTATACAAAAATTATACATTCACAAAAACCTGAGTTAAGGTGTATATACACCACATTTTCTTTTAAAATACATTTTTAATTGAAATAGAATTTTATAACATACTCCTCTCTTTTTCTTCTCTCCAACTCTACCCAAAGGTAAGATCCTCTTTTTCTTCGGTCATTATTGTTTCATGCATATTCACATATGTGTGTGTGTTTGCATGTGTGTATGTGTGAATATATATATGTGTATGTACAACATTATCTTTATCCATATATTCAAAGGTTTTATACTGAAGAAAGACAGATACAACTCAAGGGATAAGAGACTTCAAAATTGTTCTTTATGTTTCAAAACACGAGAAGTAATCTTACTGGTCCAGAATTTGTTAAAATCATCCAAAGAAAGGTGGTCATTTTGAAAACAGATGCGCCCTGCCACACAAGCATCCCATCTATCTAGTACATTGCTGTACTTTCCTAACACACTGCTATGCTTCCAAGCAATCAAAATCCTTCCTTGTCTCTTGAGGGAGTGACCCTTCATAACTTTTTACTGTTATATTTTTAGTATTTTGAAGCATGTCCTATATACAGTATACAGCCAACAAACAACAAATGACAATGAATGAAGCCACAACAGCAACAACCCCAAAGTCAAAGAAAACACATTTTTTTTTCTTTCCACCTCTAAGACAGAAGCCTAAGAGAAAGAGCAAAAGAGACACAGTTTCTGAAACAGAAGTTGGGAGAACAGGAATTAATCGCCTCTGGCCCCTCCTACAGCATGAAAGGGAGTTTGAATTGGAATTGCAGCAGTGTGGCCCCTTCTGCAGAAGGAAAAGGAGTTTGAACTGGGATTGTGGTGGTGATTTCAGGAGGTCTTAGAGTGCCTCGCCAGCTAAGTCATTAAAATAAGTGAGGACACATTGCAAACCCACCTGTAGTAAAGCACATTTGCAGGTTAATGGGCAAGAATAAACACAGAACAAGGCATGCTTACACATTTAAAGAAAACCATATCATGAATTTTGACTAGTGCTTAAGTAATCAGTCAGCCTTCCACAGTATCTCCACACTGATGGCTTATGAATGTTTGGATTTAACCAAACACAAGAGAAAAACAATTGGGAGATACCATGCATGTACACTGGACATGTAGATTTCTCTTGGATCTTCCATACACAATACAGTCTACCAAAGGCAGTTATAACATTGCAATTGTACTACATAGTACTCCCACCTCAGCCTTCGCCACCTGCAGCAGGCAAGAGAGCTGACCAACCCCCCCCCCNCTGCAGTACCAAGAGAGCAGGCCCTGTACTTTGCTTGGGCAGCACAGTGGAGCTGACCCTACTGACAGGGACTTGGTGAGTGGTCCTGAGAGCTTGAGCATGGGAGAGAAGACTGCCACCCTCTGCCCCTTGCCACCTGTGGCAGGCAGGAGGGGTGGCCCTGAGGTTAGGAGAGCAAGAGAGCTAGCCTTGCCTCTCATCAGCTGCAGCACTTGAGAGAGTGGTCCCTGCACCTCCCCTGGGCAACACAGTAGAGAGGGCCATGGTGCTGTAAGTGTGGGTGAGCCGTCCTGGAGGACAGAAAAGCAGGAGAACCAGCCCTGTCTCTTGCTCATTGCTACATAGGGTGAACTAGCCTGGGCAGTGCCAGAGAGCTCTACCTGGTGAGGACCAGGGAGAGCTGGCAGGCTGACCAACCCTGCAACTACCCAGGCCCAGAACTAGAGTTAGGAGATGGCCCACTCCAGCATCCATTCCAGCTATGATCTACTGGAGCACGTTAAGGGTCCAAGAGATCCAAAACTGCAGGATCTCCATAACACAGGGTAACAACAGGATATTCAAGAGGGGTGCCAGTGAGGGTCCACTATCGAGGTATAGCAGAAACCAGAGGCCTTCAAACAGACCAATGACTCACTGCAATGAACATATGCAATAAAGATGTATGGACCAAAGGGGATACTCTGTGATCCACTGTGTCACACTGCAGCTTCCACAATGAGATTATGAGATTTTTCTTTTCTTTACATTTCCTTTTGTTTTATCTTGGGGGGAGGTTGCAAGGGCAGAGAGTGGATGAGAAAGGGCAGGGAGATGAGTGGGACCAAGATGCATGGTATGAAATCCACGAAGAGTCAGGAAAATGTTAAATTAGAAAGAAAGGGGAATAAAGAGGAAAAACAACAGGGAAAAAAAGTTAAAATATAGGAAGTAAACTTCAAAGAAAAAAGAGGCTTTCCTGAAAATGTAATGATGATGTGGTAAAACAGAAACATAGGTAGAAAATAAATATATCTGCCTTTTAAGGATTGTTTTCCATATCTTATGTGAACCCAGATATTTTAAAGCAAATCAAATAAAAATCTGGAATAACTTTAATGTTATCTGCATTTTCCTGAGTTTAATTTTTGCAATCATGTTAAACAAGCTAGATTATTCAATGTCTAAAATGAAAAATTTCTTGAATTTTGGTATTCTAAAATGAATAGTACAGGAAATGTAATATTCCACATTTATTTGTCATAAATAGAATTTTTCTGCTATAATTAACAAACCACACATTTCCCAAACTTTAAGCAATCTATTTAACATACAGATAAAATGTCACACTCATGTAGCTGGCATGATGAAAAGAATGCTTCAATACAATACATTCAAGCAACTCTAAAACTTTGATTCCTGTCAAAAGTCAGCTCCAAATGGTATGCGTAACGGTGTCTACAAATTTCATCACAGTAATTGTGAACTCATCACTAAAGCATCTTTCTTGCTGTGCAGCTTTTGTTTACATGAAGGTGCTTTTATATAGCAAAATAAATCCATCTTAGCTTTTCCCAGACTTTTATAATGTGGTATTTCTAAAATTGTCTAAAACAAAAATTCAAAGTAGGAAATTAGGAGGTGCTGGAAGAGATTGGTTAATTAAGGTCTGTTAATTTTACTGAATTTTAAGAATTCACATTCATTTGATACTGAAGTCACTGCTTCTTGCTTTGTCCCATCAGACATAAAGAACCATGCACTAGAATGAGCAAGAGCATGTTTCCTGGGGCTTTTCATCGCAATGACAGCCACCATTTATCATATTAGCCTCCACACTAGACGATCCCAACATGAGTGCTTCCTATCTTAGAGTGATTCAGTCTCATACTTGAAATAGACCAGACAGTACATCCTGGAAGATATAAAACCAAACACCAGCTATGGAAACAAACAAATTCTTTCATAAATAAACCTTGTTTCTTAAACACAATAATGGCTTCATCAAACAGAAGAGAAAAGGTGCTTTCGTAATAAACATATTCTTCAAAATTTTCTATTCCTCGTGACTGTGTACAGATGGTCTACCACTTAGAAGGGCCTAAATTAGTTTTTCTTCACCATCACAATGATGCAAAGTCACACTATAGTGAGTGGAAACTAGACTTAGCAAGTTGGCCCCTTCTCAGGGTAGATAGATGCATCGTATGATAACCATTTCATGACTCCTGCAAAAAGCTCCTGCAGGCAGCTAAAAGCTCCACATCCCATACACAAGGTTAAACCACTGACACTCCCCGGTGCATTGTGAAGCTGGCTGCAACTCATGGTGGCTATACTGGGACACAGTGTCATGGTTAGCCAGAGAACACCTGTGATTTGACTGACAGCAAATACAGGAGCCAAGGTCACTGCTTAGGCGCTCTCTTTAAAGTGGCCGAAGCTTTCATTTTGGCTCCTTGTTTGTTTGTTTGTTGTTTAGTCCTTACTAATTTTTAATGCTAGTATACAAAGTTACAGACTTCATTATGGTATTATCATCTATAGATAGATAAAAAGGTATCTATCTTATCTATATATCATCATTGTTCTTATAAAGTTCATTACCCTGCCATTCCTACTTATCTCACCAGCATTTCACTTTATATTAGCATTTCTAAAGTTAATATTAAAATTTATTGACTATAAAATGAAATGTTTTCAAGCACATAGTATATATAATATTCCTAAGATTCTAAAAATGAGTTTGTTTCTCCTTGAAAATTCAGAATATGTCCTCAACTTCTGTAGTGTTATGAAGAAATAGAAAAATGACTTGGGGTAAAATCTGAATTATCTATGTATCTGCACCAGTCACAGGACAATGCTGTCCCGGACATGGTTGACAAGTATGTGCATCCATCCAGAACAATACTAACACACAACTTCTAAACTCATACACCCACACATCAAAGACATCATGGCATACTTATATATACTTCTCACCACTGGACTTACCATACATAAAACCTGCATAAACACATGTCCAAGCTCCATGTAATCAGAGACCATGTCAGGGATGATGAACATTACATGCAACAAAAGACTGCTGCTTGAATCACCTATCTATATTTCACACAAAAAATCTTAAAGAATTTAATAAATGAATCAGTGATATGGTTTTTAAAGAATATGCTTACACTTAAAATTAATTAATTTAAAAGATTATAGAAAGATATGTAAATATCCTTCTATAAAATATGCAAATATAAATATTAATACATAACATCAAATAGAATTTAAACTATAAATGGGAATAAAAGCGCAAACCTTTCAGAACAAGACAAACAGAATAAAGTACTAAGGAAAAAGGATGGGAAATTGGAAAACGGAATTGAACATGTTTGGAGAATTGAGTATAAGAACAAATCCTCTCAGTGCCACCTGTCTACTCTGAATTTGACAAAGGGTCAAATACCTCAAGAAAGAATTTATATACAAGGCATTCATTCATTATCCTGTAGTTGAAAAGACCAGAGAGTCTTGGATACTAAGAAACATTTTTACAAGAAGTGTAGGCAGACAGAATAAAATGTATGAAAGAGCACAGTAATAGACAAGGAAAAGAGCAAACACCAGAATAGGGAAACTGAGCAAGAGCAGCTGTGTACAAGGTGCAGAGGCAGCAGCAAGACTGGTAGGAGGAACTGGAGAAACACGGAGGAGCTCATGGCTAGAAGTCAAAATAAAGTTTTGACAGTTTTACCAATAAAATGCTTTTTGCTTCTGCTCAGCACCAGAACCACTATTCCTTAATTAACTGTTACTTCAATTATTTTTGCCATCTGGCATTGCTATTTCATAGTGAGAAACCAAACATAGTATCAATATCTACTTTATTTTTAATGTCTAAGTGGAAATAAAGCTAAGATATGTGCAAATTGCAAAAAAAAAAGATTTAAGGAAAAACGCACTGCCACAAGAGGAATAGTTGTCTTAAACACTTTTCAGGTTCTGAGATTTTACCAGGATTATTTGGGGCATGGTTCATTGTCCAATGTCTAAGAGATGTTTCAAATGTTCACACGAAATGCCTATGGGTGCAGAGTGTGCACACAGTCTGTGACAGCTAAGCAGAGAGCTCCAAACTTTCTATCTACAAAACCACAAGATATATGTGAAACGTGTCATGATGTTTAGCTGCACTTCACCTTCCATATGTTAGCAATGCACACAAAGGAAATTTACATTATGCTCTTAAAAATAATTTAGTATTTAGTAGGATAGGTATTTATTGTAGATTTAAAATGCAATAGGTATATTTATATCAAGTTTACTTAAATTATTTAAATTTAATTTTTTTACTTACACAATTTCTTAGAAAAAATATAAATGATTCTAGAAGTACCAGTATTAAAAATTATGTATTAATATTAAAATATACAGATTACAAAAATGGATGTAGGATGCAGAAGGCTGATAAAACAACTGGTATTAATTTTAAAATCTAAAAAAATACAACTAAAAATGTGATTTTTATAAACAATTTGGAAGCATGCATAAGTGGACATTACATGTTTAAACAATACAAAAATCTATGACGTTAGTAAATCTTATTCTAATGAAATTAAAAAAGAAAATCTAAAAGATTATTTCAAGGTCAATATTAGGGCCAATCATGGCTTTATAATCCTAAGAAAAGAAAAAAATACTTTTAAATTTGCAACTTCATAGATGTAGGATCACAAAAGACATTAAAAAAATAACTAATTAAATTGCACTGAATTTCTATTGGTAGAATTTAAAAGTTTAAATACAGGCAACAATACATGCAGGTGACCTTCATAGCATCCCATATTTTGACAATATGAACAAAAGTTTCAAGTACACTTCTATATAGATAGCTAACATTCATGAAGAAACAGCAACTTACATGTTTACTGTTAATGGTAAACTTAAGAATGAGCAGAATAATTTCATCAGGCATTAACATCTTCATATACTAACCATGAGTGCAAATACTAGACTGAAGTATTAGAAATTTATAATTAGAATATGGATCAGATCTTTCCTTCTGTTCAACAGATCGTGGGACACTGTGCAGGCAACAGGTGATGGGCACCAGCCTTTGCCTTTTTCTCCATAAAGAACTTGGAATCAACTCAAGGCTTCCTCAGAAATAATCAGGTTATAAACTAGAACAACCTTGCAACATAAAAACAGCTTGGTTTATTTTCTTTTTCTTTTTTACAGGTTTAGCTGCTTCAAGTAAGATTTGCTAAAGAATTGCATCATTTTAATTAAAAGTAAACATGGTTAGGAGCCATACTGTAAAATATGACTACTTAATCATCAATGGTAAATTGTATATTTGCCTTATCTTCTAAAGCAAATCTGTATCTGTATCTCTTAAATGTTGGGTGCCAATCTTTTGCAAGGAGCTGCTACTTGTTCATTCCCAGCCACCCGGCTAGCTTTGACCCAAAATAATCACACAGAAACTGTATTAATTAAAACACTGCTTGGCCCATT
>LOJH01003772.1:0-19572 GCA_001685095.1 Ellobius talpinus
TCAAAAGGCCAAGGCAGTTTCTTTATTAACCAATGAAAGTATCACATAGACAGACGATCCTCCCACATCAACCTGGTAAACAGTTCCCACCTCCATACTGAGTCCTGAGCTGTGTGTGGATAAAGGGCTCAGGAACAAGGACCACAGGTCAGCAATTGACTACAGATGAGCAGTTTGTTGACATCAGCAGTTGTTGATGGTCTTTCTGTGGCCCGTGTGCACATGCTGGTGTCAGCTCAGAAGAAACCCAATCTGAAGTTTGAGTAGATTTTCCTGCCACAAAAAGTCCAGTTGCGTGATTTAAAATGTGGCCAGATATATAAAATTTATTAAAACACTTTAGGACATAGTCTCCATGCTTCTGCATAGAGCAGGCTGGCCTCAAACTCACAGAGATCCTCCTGTCTGTTTCCAGAGTTCTGGGATTAAAGGTGTGTGCAAGTATGCCTGACTCCCCCCCCATTCTTCAGAACCATCCTATAAGGACTTGGGAGCTCTGTGGTATGGCTCAGTGGAGTAGCATTTGCCTAGCTTATGCAAGGGCCTGTGTTTGAGCTGCATCACCAGAAAAAAACCAAAACAAAACACTGTTAAAATTAATCTTGTGTTTTTCAATAGGAAGTATATATAGTAAATGGTAAATAAACCAGTACAGAATTTTAAAATTATCTTTGTTGATAATAGACTTAAAATTTCAATTTGAATCATTATCACAGTAGCCACAGTAACTAAACGTCTAAATGAGACCCACGATCAAAATGTTGGAAAGTTTACCCAGTCCTGGAGAATGCCGTTTTATTCCTCAAATTCATTAGTGTTATTATTTTAGTAGCAGAAAAGGATTTGTAGTAAAACTTTGAACTGTATGTGAAATGCATACTGGTTATGTATGCTGCCTAGCATTACAGCCTATTCTATTAAGAATAAGTTACAGCCTATTCTATTAAGAGTAGTTACTTCTGTCTAGGGTGTTTTTGGAGATGACCCATTGTCACTTTGTTTAGCCTCAAGTTGAAGGAAGTACTGAAGCATTAAAGGTAGAACTGTGTCTTTAGTAACAGGGTACTTAATGTTGGCTTTTTGTTTTCTAATTACTTTTGTTGAGCACTGAAGTGGGTCAGCCTTAATGGGAGGCAACTGTTTTAACAGCTTTATCCTTAAGGAGGACTAGAGAACTTGTCCCTGGTGGGGTGAGGGGAAGGATACATAAAGGACAGAGCAGCTCCAGTCCCCTCCAGTCCCGCAGCACCTCAGGATTGCATGCAGCGTGTGCTTCTCCATGCAACTATGTGTCCTTCTTCCCATGTTCTCCTTTCTTCTCTGGCTTTGGTTCATTGATCTTTTCCTGAATGGAAATCTCCAGAGCAGATTAAATACCACAGTGCTAAGGATTAACATTGTTAGCAAAACCTCAGCAGGGATCTTGAGGCATGGTTCCAAGCCTTTCAGAGGATTTCCTGACAGTTCAATACAGTTTGGAACTTTCTGGGGCTGCAAATTTGTGAGTGGTGACACTGGATGTCCCAGATAATTCTAGAAATGTCACTCTCAGGATAAACTATCATGTTTTCTGTGTGAGATTCTTTGGTTGAGGTAAGGGCTTCATTCAATAACATGGTGGTTTTTGGAGGATCCTGAGCAAGTTAAACCTGGACCTGCTGTTGATTTGCTTGTGCCCCTCCAGGGACTTCTGAGGAAAACTGGAATTTTCACAAATAACTCATTTATTTGATGCGCCAGAGATTTTCAGTAAAAGATAGTGGGTAGCCGTTGTTTTCCACCAGATATTAAGAAATAAAACTCATTTAGAATGCTTATAGCAGAGATCTCTGAAAATTAGCCCATGGTTTAGGGATATAGGTCGGTGTTAGGATTTGTCTAGTATGTTCAGGGCCCTGGGTTCTGCTCTCAGCACCGTAGAAACAAACCAGTCTACACTGGAGATTGTGTTCAAGATTCATTTCTGTGGACTCCCTTTAACTAGACAGCTTTTGCATTAGAGTCAAATTTTTGAAGGCAGAATTGTAGGGTTAAGCTGTGTTTTGCTCAAGCTGGATAAATGACAGCTGTTTATTAATATGTGCAACTGACCAATTACTGCAGAATCTATTTTGTAAACCTTAATTGTTCTAACAAGAAACTGCCATTATCTATTGTATGTTAGAACAGGAGATTACAGATTTCAAGGGACACAGGAAGGCAAATAGAACTACTCTTAATCTGGAATCTGGGGCTACTGAAAATTCTTTGATTTCACACAGCTCATTAGTGTTGACTGGCATAGGAGGGCTGGCATTCATGAGGAGTGTGTGTGTGGAGGGAAGCCTGGTAAGGGTAATCCTGAGTTGGTGACTAACTCACCATCTCAGGATCATCGTCTAATATCTCTGTTTCTGTTACCTTAACTCTTTCTGAGCTTGAGGTGAGAACACAAGCTCCATTTTCCTTGTTACCCAAGACCTAAGGTTCCTCAGCAGTAAACCTCATCAGCAAAATGCCACAAAGGACTGGTTTATCACATAATACAATATCCCATTGCCCCTATGGTAGACACCAGTGCCTTGATGTATACCTGGATCTGTGGGAGGTGACAAGACCAAAGTGGGCAGAAGAGCTGCTTTTACAGAATTGGGCACTATGCAGATTGCCCTACCTTGGACCACTCTGCAACAGCGCTTGGCTTCTGGAGCTCCGCCTCTAATCCCTTACAGCAACCTTGGTCTTAGATGCCCAATAGTGAGTGAACTGTACATTTGTTCTCCTCTTCCTTCTCATCCTTCTCTCTTAGAAATGGTCACGCAGAGGCTAATTTAAGGATCCTGCTAGCTCATTCTGTGGGACCCTCCTAGCTGACAGTGAAGGATTGGAAACCACGTAGAATGTTCTCTTTGGCCATCCTGAATTAGTCTCCTACTGGGAGAGACCAAAAATAGTTGTTTATCTTAAGCTGAATTTTTCTTAATATTATACTGCTGGAGATTTCCTGTATGATGCAACTAAATATTGTTTTCATGGGCAGATGCTGCAGGCCTTTGTCAAGCTGTTTTCTCGTACATTATCTTGCTAATAGTATTGCTTGCTTTGATTTTAGTTTGTTGCCTAATGCCTAAGTAAGCCTGTATGTGTAAATGCACGCACATCTTTCATAAGAATGGGGTAGTGTAGAAACTGTTTTGTACAGTAGAAGGGGCTTGTTTGTTGTCTTGAGTGCCTATTAAAGGTGTCTATTTATGATCAAGCCACTTTTCTCCATTATGATTAATGGTTAAAATGGTGGTGCTGTGTTAATTTGTAAACTGAAAATTCAGTCAACATACCTCTGGGAGCAGTCAGTGAGACCAACGTGAAAGAAGTAAATAAACTAAGTCTAGTAGACTGTGTTCTGTTATCTGTAGTTTTAAATCAGCTCAGGAAATTCTTTATATTTTATATTGAAGGAGATTTGAAAAGTATGTTTGTCAAATACAAACATCTTTGGAAATTACAGTTTTACTTTTAACAGTGTAGCATTCAGTAGAGAAGCTTGTATCTTGTGCTCATTTCAGTCTGTTCTCAGCAAATGTGAGTATGTTTTTATTGCCAGTTTTCATTTTTATTAGAATTTCATTTAAAAAATAACATTCAAAGTAACTTTGTGAATGAATACTTTTCTTTCATTACTTACGCAGTTAATTTTCACCATTTTACAACTCCAAGCATCATGTATTCCCTTAAATTACATCCAGGAGGCTTTCTTCATCTTGTTCTCTTTTTATACTTCCTAGTTAATATTTCACAGCAGCCCATTTAAAGATGTCCCTCAGAAGTTGAGCAGCTTCTATGGAGTCATCAGGGAAGTGCTGATTTGATCTTACCATGGAAACACAGATTGTAGCTTTCATCAATGGTGCACGTTATCTGTGGTTCCAAACTGATACAAATGTCACTTAAGGAACAGTGGGGCTGGGACAGGGATGCCTTGCTCACTGTTAATCTTTATTGACTGGTTAATTAGTCTACTGTATGAAAGATTGAAAGGGTCGGTCCCTGGGGTTTGTCTGTTGTGATCACCCGAGAGCCTGGTTATCAGCAGTTATGTAGAGGCTCATGCATTCACACTCTGCACACACATCGGGGCAATACTGAAACAGTATTGGGTGGGGACTTGGATTTACAGTGACAGTTGCTTCTTCTATGAAGAGTGACTGGGAACTGGGTTATGCACTTTTCTTCAGATGGGATATTCTTGCCCATGTGTGCCTGTGACACTAAAGGAAATCTCTCCCTGTCTCATCTCTTTAGCAGGAGGAGCAATCTCAGAACTGCTATGAAGACGGTGAAACTGCGTTCTCCTCACTTTGTCATCAGGTAGCCTTTGGACAGTGTGGCCAGTCATTTGAGATTGGCTTGAATTGAAAACAAAGGCCTCTCCTCCTGCCCAGGAGGTGGGAGGAGTGGATTTTATGTTTGAATGAAGAAGTGAATTATGGAAGAAGAGCACAGGTCCCTGCCTTCCCTTTCAAGCATAAGTCCAAATAGGCTCTCAGGAATGAGGATGCGTGAAGACGTCAGATCTGACTCACTTCAACTTCACACTTGGTTGTGTTGCTGGTGAAAATGCCCATGTTTTGTTCACCTCACTATTGAAGTCACATCCTTTGGACATGTCATTTCCCATCTCCTGTTGCCTTCCATCCTCAGTGCATGTCCTTGAGTGACTTGTTCTTTTCTGAAATTTTGCTACCAGTATCCTAGGAAAACTGATGCATTTTTCTGTTGCTTTCATAACTTCACCTCCCAGATGCTTCCTGTATTTCTATATTGTGTATAAAGGTTGTACAGAGAAGCGAGTACTTGAAAGATTTTAAATTGGCAGAAAAGGAAGGAAGCTAGAAGGCGCTGTTGTTCTCTCTTACCACCTTTTGCTCAGGGGGCTGGGCTCTAGAGAATCCGGGGCTTCCCTTGCATTGCATGTTTTCCAGTATCAGATCTGTCTAAATAATCATGGCTTTTGGATAGGATTAGTTTTATCCATCTCCAGCTAAGAATCAACAGTGGTTTGTGTATTACTTTACCTGTATTGACTTCCAGAGTTAGAAACAAAGCAAGGTATTTTTCTCCACAAGCTTCTGTATCATCGGGGTGGGGCACCTGTGCGAGGACTGACGTGGAAACCCCCAAAATCAAAGCAGCAGCAGCTTGCTTCAAATCAAAGATGAGGTTCATTCGTTAAATCATTACCTGTGGAGAACCTGTCCCCAACCAGCCATTGTGTGTCTCTTCCTGGAGCCAGGCCCCCTGTGTTTTCACTCACTTCCTTTCTGTGAAAGGTTGCTTAGCTTTTTTATCCTTCTCTTTCTCACCCTGGCTCTCTCTGCATTTGCTGTTCTTTTAATAAAAATAGCAAATTGGATGGATGTGTACAATAAGTGTTTGAAATTTTTCTGAAAATCCAAAGTCAGGAAGCCAAGTGTGGAAAGGGTTAGTTAGTAAGCTTTTGGCTTGCCGTGGGTCATACTTTCTCAGCATTGAAAGGGGGTTAAATACTATGCTAATTGTGAAATCTCTATCAGTTGGTGAAGGCTCCTTCAGATAGCCAAACCCGTTGATTACTTTATATTGTGGGGTAGAAGTGACAGTGGACACTGCAGGAGTCATTGCCGGTGCTGCTTCCTCAAGTGTGAGTGAGACCAATGGTTGTGATTGGTAAGTGGCTCACAGGACACGTTTTTATTTGCAGATATTATCTCCATGTCATGTCTCTCTGTACGGCACCCTGCAGTAGTGTGCAAACCAATACAGGGATTTCTGCCCCCCTGTGTGAAGTGGCTTGATTTCCTCCATCTGGATGCTAATGCTGTGTCTGTTTCCATTACCTGGCTACTGAGAAAATCGGCTCAGTAGATTGTTTCTGACAGCAGCTCCTAATCATTATTTATGCTTTTGGAATTTTTTGTCATTTCAAAAACCTTCCGTCTACTTCGAGCTAGGATTTTTGATTTGTGTAATATATGTATATTCTCTCTTCCTTTTTGTTGTTTTCCCTGCCTCTCCATTTTGTTTCTTAAAATATTCTGTAGTTTTGTACAAGATGAGACTTAGCCTTGGGTACTTCTTGCTAAAGCTTTAATGCTTTGTAAGTAAAACGGGATGTTTATTAAACCACAAGTACAGATGTTTGTAAGCTGCCTGCTTCTGGAGCTCAGCAGCCACTTCGTTTTGTGGCTTACAGAATTTAAGTGTGGAGTTTAAATCTTTCTCTGTGGTCATTTGGGTCTGGAAAGGTCAGGCAGTTTGGATTTCTTCCTTTGTACAAACTAGAAATAAATGATTTGAGCTAAAAGCTGGTGTTAATAAAAAAAGGTCATCTAGGAATTTCTTTTCATATTCTTTAACTCAGTGCAGGCTTTGAAGAGGCCACAGTGCTAGGCATTCTGAGAGGTTACAGTAACATGTCCTAGAGGGTCTAGCCTTCCAAGGTCTTTGCTAGCCTAAATACACTCTTCCTTGATAGTCATTTTCTCTGATTAAGTAACTTTAACATCCATATTGAATATTCACTGTCTCATAAGAATAAGATGTCTCAGAACTCTAGTGCTCTGGGTCTCAAGCTTCTTAAGGTTACAACCCTTTAATACAGTTCATCGTGTTGTGGTGACCCCCCCTCCACCTTTAAATTGTTTTTGTTGCTACTTTATAACTGTAATTTTGCTACTGTTATGAATCCTAATATACTCAGTATATCTGGTAAGTGACCCCTGTGAAAAGGTCGTTCAGTACCCGAAGGAGTTGTGACCCACAGGTTGAGAACCACTGCTCTGGTGGTAGGTACTGTTTTAATAAACACCAAATCAGTCTACTTACTAATCATCCTGTCTTGTCGCTAAGAACCCTTCTTTATCATCATAGTTGTTTCATAGCAACCTTCATTGATGTAAACCAACAGCGAGCTCCTCTGTTCTGCAAGGTAAACAGAGCATTCTAGAGTCAAGCAGCTTCCACATCCTAGTTCCCTTTGGAAAGAGAGTACCTGGAACAAGACCTCACTTGCTCCTTTGGAAAGGTGTGTTAGGTTAAATTTTCACACACACACCCACACACACACACACACACCCTTTAGTATCTCTAACTCCTCTGTAGCTGAAAATGACCTGGAACTTGTGATCTTGGTGGAATATGTTGCCACATCCAGTTTGTGTGGTGCTGGGAATGAAACCTAGAGCTTCCTGCACGCTGGGCTGTCACTCTGCCAGCACTCTGTTGAGCTTCTTTTCTTTTGAGAGAGGTCTCCTCCTGTAGCCCAGGCTGGCCTTGAATTTGCCAGCAACCCTGCCCCTGCCTCTAAGGGTTGTCAACACACCTTGCTTCCCAGTCCTTTAAAAGTTTTTACAAATGAAAGTAGTTGACACTGGGGGGCGGGTGTTTTTAGTGCACTGTTCAAAGTGACCTTCCTGAAACTGGACAGGGCAATCTTAGCTTACAAAGAAAGAAAAATAGAAATTTGAGGAGTCAAGTGACTCCAGTCCAGAGTTATCTTTTCAACAGCTGTGGTTTAGGGACATTCACAATAGAGAGTTCAAGGTATTCAGATGAACATTGCAACCCAGCCCCACCTCACCCCTCCCTTAAGACTGGTTTTTGTGTTTGGTCAGATTTAGCGTGGGACTTTGAAACTCTCCCACAGTTTGGGAGTGAGGGAAAGAGTTGACTCGTGCATTTGGGGTAATGTGGAAGGTGGACTTCAGCTTCTGAGGTCTTTTCCCTCTTTTGTTCTCAAGCCTGTAGGTGTAAATTCATTAGGAGGAAGTGACGAGGATGGCCCTGGCAACTGTAGTCAGACATCAATAGTGTAAGTCTTTCCCTCCGCCTGTGCTCACCTGAGAAGAAGGGCTGCACTTCTGTTTTGCTGACAGCAATGCATCATAATCTCTCAAGGCTAAGGGTTATTCCAAGCTGGAGGATCTCTGTTACAGTGCAATGTTTGTTTGGAATGCTTGCTGGTAACTTGCGTACTGAGACATGAAGACTGGGGCCCCTCGTCTTATCCTTGGGAGTCTGGTATTGATAATCCACCTGCCTTTGATGTTGACATCACCTAAAACACTCGCCATCCCTGAGAAGCTACAGCAAGCTGTGGGGAGAGTCATTGTCAATGCCACGGCCTGCACTGTTACCTGTGGCCTTGGCTACAAGGAGGAGACTGTCTGCGAGGTGGGTCCTGATGGAGTGAGGAGGAAGTGCCAGTCCCAGCGTTTGGAGTGTCTGGCC
This sequence comes from Ellobius talpinus, assembly GCA_001685095.1. Classification (NCBI taxonomy): domain Eukaryota; kingdom Metazoa; phylum Chordata; class Mammalia; order Rodentia; family Cricetidae; genus Ellobius; species Ellobius talpinus. The sequence continues at coordinate 8,248 of LOJH01003772.1, forward strand.
AACTGGATCTGTGGGATGCTTCATTTCACCATTGTCCATGGGGAGGAGTTTGAGCTGAGCTGTCTCAGCGCAGACATCCTGGAGGTGGGACAGGAAGCTTTCCGCTTTACCTGGAAGCTTGCTCGGGGCATCATCTCTACTAATGATGAGGTTTTTAAACCCTTCCGAGCCAACTCTTACTTTCTGCGATTTCAACCTGCCTATGAGTACGACTCGGGGACATACCGGTGTGATGTGCAGCTCCTCAGAAACTTGAGATTCGTCAAGAGGCTCTACTTTGGGCTGAGGGTCCTCCCTCCAACGCTGGTAAACCTGAATTTCCATCAGTTCCTTACTGAGGACCAGAAGTTAGTCGATGACGGCTGGGAAGTTAATCTGGACAACCATTCTAAGCCCCACCTCCCAAAGTGGCAAAAGAAGGTGGCTTCAGCCTTGGGCATAGGGATTGCTTGTGGAGTAGTTGGTGGTGTGCTAGTGAGCATTGCTGTCCACAGCGTGCTGAAGAGGATTGATGACCACAACAGCCGTAGCAGCCTATAACCTTTCAGCCAGCTTATACGTGAGTGTGGCAAGAGAGGCCTCTCAGAGCCAAAGGCTGCCTAGAAGGCTTGGAGGGCGCGGCATCATCCTCATACCACTGTTGAGGGCAGCAATATCAGTTACTGTGTTCAGGTTTTCTCATACTGGCTGCTCAGGAGACCCACTGCAGGTTTTGCTTCTGTTCCTAGGGGGGTTGTGTCTTCCAAGCTTGCTTTTCTCTCCACGCCTCACGATGTGTGCCATCACCTCCACTTCACCTCTGAACAGTATGTATGGACCAGAATGTTCTATTAGCAGATTGGGTGGAAACTTTTTATTTTTGTTCAATAAAAACGATTCACAGTAACTGTATGGCAACCTAACCCTTTGTTATTTTATTTAAAGTTTCTCACATGTAGGAACTGTCCCACAGTTGGCCTGGTTCTCATTTCCCTTGGGTTTCCTACAACATGCTTTGGACAGATTGCTTTGTATTGGCTGCCTGTATGTTGTAAAGGTGAGCAATGACACCTGACCCAGCTGATAGACAGTCTTAGTGTTAATAGGTTCTCTGCCCTCTCTGTCCTCCCTAGATGGCCCTCTGAGCTCAGTATCAAATTGAATGTCCTGATCATTGCAACAATCCTTTGTCTTGCTCCTCCTCTTTGTACTATCTATACCTAGAGTTTGTGTTCTTGGAAAGGCCAAGTGTACTGGTTTCTTACAGCCACCAAGATCCCCAAGGGAGGGCTATTGCTTCGTTTCCCCTTAGGAAATCCAGTCTTAAGGCCCTTGAGGATCATTTAGACAGAGTCAGATAATTGGCTTAGGGGGCCAGCTGAGAGTGACATAGCATTTCTTCTCCCCTTTGTCTAGCTGCAGGAGTGGCAGAGTCCTGAGGCCCTGCTCTCTTTGGTAGCTGTGCCAGAGTCGCCTGGATGGCTCTGAACACTAAACATTCCTCAGCCCTGGCCCTGGGACGCTAATTCAGTTCAAGTTATGAGCAAAGGATGACTAATGTTTACTTTTAACTTTACAAGGTTTAGTGACTACCTACATTAGTTAAATTTCTGTTGCTGTGCTAAAACACCACAAAAAGGGCAACTTAGAGAAAAAGTTTATTTGGGGTTTACAGTCCAAGGGGACAGAGTCTTGATGGCAGAAGTAATTGCAGCAGGGGGTGTGTGCTAAAGCAGCAGCTGAGAGCTCATGTCTCAAGCCTCAAGCAGCAGGCAGAGAGAGGAAGAGAGAGGGAGAGACCTCAAAGCCCACCCCCGATGGCAGATACTTCCTCCAAGGTCACACCTATCCTTCCCAAAAAGCCACTGAGTACTGAGATGTTTGAGACTTAAGGAGGACGGCTCATTCAAAGCAACACACATAGACTGCCCAGATTCATCGGTTCTTAACCTTTTCTCATAAGAGTCCAAAATGTATATTGATATTGTAGAATCATTTGAAAACTAGATACACAGATGACTATTTCTTGCCTCTGTGTGCATGCGCATGGTGTAGAGGCCAGAGGTCGACCTTGGTTGTTCTTCAGATGGCATCCACTGGTTTTTGTTTCTTTTTTGTTGTTTTTGTTGTTGTTTATTTTTGAGACAAGGTCTTTGGCTGAGACACGGGGCTCACAGATGAGGCAAGGCTGGCTGGCCAATGGGCCATAGGGATCCATCTGTCTCTGCCTCCCCAGTGCTGGGATTCCCAGTGTGCGTCCCTGTACCTCCCCAGTGCTGGGATTCCCAGTGTGCATCCCCGTACCTCCCCAGTGCCGGGATTCCCAGTGTGCATCCCCATACCTCCCCAGTGCCGGGATTCCCAGTGTGCGTCCCCGTACCTCCCCAGTGCCGGGAGGGATTCCCAGTGTGCATCCCCGTACCTCCCCAGTGCCGGGAGGGATTCCCAGTGTGCGTCCCCGTACCTCCCCAGTGCCGGGAGGGATTCCCAGTGTACGTCCCTGTACCTCCCCAGTGCCGGGATTCCCAGTATGCGCCCCCATACCCAGCTCTTCATGTCCTCAGGGCCTTGTGCATGTGCAGCAGTCGCTTTGCCAACTGAGTAGTTGCTGGTCCTCCATCCGGCTTCTGTCCAGTTTTCATTTTCCAAACCTTAAAGCTTTTTAGTGTAATTGTAATCCAGTACCAGAGATGCATGTGCAGCATTCCGTGTTTGTCTCTGCAGTCTCCTGGCGAGTCCCTCCCATTGTTCTTCATGATTGGTGCACTGGAGAGCCAGGCTTGTCCAGGAGTCTGCATGCTGTCCCACAGCCTGGACTTGCCATGTCCCTGCGATTAGCTTCATGAGCAGTGACTCCAACATTCTGAGAAGAGCCCTACACAGGTATGGACTGTGTAACGCCAGGAGGCTGAGATGTTACACCTGTCACTCCAGAAAGGATGGGTTTCAGAAGACCTGGTTCTGGCCCTGCTCTGTTGTCAGCCATATGACAAAAGGAGTCTCAGCTTTGACACAGGTGTTTGTGGGGGCCCAGGGTGCTCCCCTGAGGGAAACTTTTGTAAAGTGAAGTCCTGGGTCTGGGGAATTTCATTCAGTCCTAGGCAGTTTGCGGAATCATTCAAGGATAGCTTACTCTAAAGAGGACCTTGAAGGATTCTGTTCCAGTAAACTCGGTAACACACAGCTGAAGGGTCCTGCTTCACACTGTGGAGATGGAAACCCGTTAGGACGAGACATTAACGCGTTCCCTGCATTCTGTTGCAGGCCAGTAGTCAGGAATGAGGTGGATAGGATAGCTTGGTTCATAGCCTTCTCTGCATGCCTTGGGCTCTTAAATTTTGACTCAGAATTTGAAGCAATTGAGCAGAGAAGAGAACAAGACTTTCAGATGGGTTTTGTCAGGATGATAACTTAGTTCTAACTGGACATGGTGGCATATTCCTGTAATCCTAGCTATTCAGGAGACTGGGGCAGAATTCCAAGTTCAAGGCTAGTCTAGGCTACACAGGACGTTCATGGCCAGCCTGGGCAACTTAGCACAAGCCTACTTGCATCTGCATGGCTGTGGTTTCTGCAGCAAGCCCCCTGCCAATTCAGTTCCCTAAGTTCTCTGTATCTCACTGCCCTGGGAAGGTGATGAAGAGGCTGACAAAAGACAGTAAGTCTGTGGGCCTGTCTTGCCTGAAAGGTCCTAGTCAGAAAGCTAAGCATCGAGTGGAGGGATCTTCATCCATCTCCCTTTCCTTCCTCAAAACAACTGGGACCCAGCCAGCATGGCGTCCTACTCACTTGACACCAGTGGTGTTTGAATGAGGACTGCCTGAGTGTATTCCTGCAAGAGCTCGCCTGTAATGGCATCTGCTATGTCAAGCCTAGGAGTTCCACCTCTTGGAGCCACCCTGATTGAATAGAAGCAGCAGTCACCTCACCAGTCGGGGTCATTAATCGCTTTATGGAGGGGACTTTCTTTGGGACAAGAGAGTCAACACGTCAAATGTATTGAAGTCAGGGGACCCGAAAGTGGCTCTGTCCCCCCAGTATGTTGACCACCGTTAGGTGAGACCTGCTCAGATTAGCTGACCGCCAGCTGTGCTCTGCTGCTGCCCGCCAGCCACCTGGCCTGTCTTCCTCCAGGTTAGAGGAAGTATTCTGTACTGTGTACAGCATCCTCAGAGTTGGCCACGTGAAAGGCGGATGCACGAGTTGCAGAACAGGCCCGGGACGCTCTAGTGAGGTGATGAGGACCACAGCCACTGCCAGCTGCCTGGGCAGGTTGAGAAAACACCTTTATTTAAGAACTGCTTGCTACCAGAGTCAATAAATATTACAAGAGTGAATAGCGGGCTGGGGTGGAGGGGTTGCATCTGAACAGGAACTGTCATCCATGGGCCAGCAAAGCCCTGAGATCTGAGCTGTTCAGGCTCTGAAGTGGGGGCTGACTTGGAGGCATCTGGTGCCAAGGCAGGTGGAGTCTCCTCTAAAGAAACTGTAGGCCGTAGGCCGCTGGGGCTTCCTGGACTCTGACAAAGCTGGCTGGCCTATTTTGTTCCTCTACAGTTTTCCTTTAAAGCCCTGTTTTCCCAGAGCCTGTGATCATATGTACAGGTTCAAGAGGTACAACCCCATTCCCAGCTCCCAGCACTGTTTCCGGTGAGCTTCTTGACGTCCTTTAGGGTCCCTCTTAATCCCACCCAGAGACCCCTCACCAGGTTTGGTCTCGGCTAGCAAGACAGGATACCACACTTGAACCAGTAACAGGTATGAGCACACTGCTGTCCCTTGGCATACAGGAGTCCTATTGGCTATTCGACACTAGGAAAAGAAAGGTGCCCTCTGGGAAAGGCATGAGGGGAGGAAAACCTCACTAGCCACACTGAGCTCTTGGCCAGAGCACAGGCGAGGATGGCTTTGGGGACTGTGGAGAGGCAATGCCCATGGGAGAAGGCACTAGTGCATAAGGACTGCTCTGTGGTGAATGAGTCCCTTTGATGGCTTTGTTAAGCTGTGGGGACCATAGCAGATGGCATCGCTAAGGCTTTCCTGTGTTAGGCATTTTTATTCTTAACATCTCAGCTCCAGGAGGACTCAGTACCTCCCACCCCTTCAGTCAGGACTTCACCCATCCAAGATCCTGCAAGAGCACTCAGAATTCCTCAGAGCTTACTCAAAAGAAACCCCTTCCTCATTCCTTCAGGCTTTTCCGCCCTTGGCTTTGTCCTCTCCTGTCCTTTGTCAAGTCCCATAACCTTGCTGCTCCCCTGCTGTTGGAGTCACCTGCCACCCAGGATGGCAGAACCACTCTCTTCATCCACACCATCACATGGCAAGGAGCCTGAGTCCCTGTACGAACAGAACAAAGAGCGCTTCCCTGTCCTTCAAGAGACATCTGCAGGTAGTTCCGTCCCTGGCCCTTGGGGCAGTTCTTGCCCACTAAGCCCAGGCAGAGTACTTATTTGTGGCTGTCCCTTTTACCTCTTGTGGTTTATTGTGAATGGATGGAACCTAACAGTCATGACCACAGCAGGAGCAAGCCCACCAGCCTCCCAAGCCCGGCCAGGAAGTCTCTGAGAAGCCATTTAATCTAGCCCTCTTTTCTAAGCCATTTAGGGTCCAAGTTTCCCCAACAGGAGTCTTTTTCTATTTACAAGCTCACATGTTAGTGAGTCACCTCTGGTCTTGTGACGCTGTAGCTAACACTCCACTTGAAGCCCCAGACTATCCCAGACGGCTGGCACCGCTCCGCATCCCCGCAAACAAATTCTGCCTGCCCAGGGCTGTCTTCTCGGGTCTCCCAGCAGCTTGCCTGCTTTTCATGGACCTTGTTAGAAGAAAAGGTGCAGCTTCCTCCCACCTCCCTAGCTAGGTCCAGCGCCAAACCAGCTCACCCTAGATACCCACTCCTCTACAATCCTAAGTGCCCACCAACTGGATATCTTCTCTAGCACCCCTCCTGCAGCCCAAGGCAGTGGGAAATAGATAACCTTGGAAGGTTTCTTTCTGTTTCCCTTTCTAGCTTGGGCTTTCCAGGGCTAGGCCCGAGCCAAATCTTAGCCAGCACGGGGTGGAGAAGGATGCTACACTAACTTTGGGGTCCTGGTGAGGGAGAATGATCACATACATGGCTGAGCCCCTAGCATCCTTGTATGTGAGGTGCCGGGAGCAGGAGAAGGGAGTTTTATCAGTCCCAGGAAAGCAGTCCCTAGCTAGGGTTTGGATTGGGGGCAACAGGGAAGAGGTGTGTGAGTGTACATCTTTAAGAAATTGTAGTGGGTAAATCCTAACATAAGCCTGCCCAGGAAAACAGAGCAAGGCTTAAAGTTTAAAAACCCATAACAAAATAGAGCTCTAACTGTAAACTACAGAAATGGGCCATGGAGCAACAGGGCAGCTGCCTCTTGAGACGCCTGCCCTGCAGTTCCTGTAGGCCTAGGTGTGGACACTGGGGTTTCCTGGCCATGCTGCCGCAGGGTCCTGGTCTCGGGAACTCTGTCCTTGCTTTGGCCTCTCTTCTTGGAGGGCCTGAGAAGCTTCCACCAGCACCACAGGCCAGCACCACTTCCTGAGTTCCCAGCAGAAGCCTGCCTCAGCTGGCCTACGGCTCCTGTCCAGAATGGCTCATCGAGACGCTGATCTCACAGCCGGAACCTCTTGAAGTAGAGGGCTCATCCTCCAGAGGCCTCAGCCACCTTAGTGACAAGGATGTGGCTGCTCAGCCCCACACCTCCTTCCTCTACAGTGCCTCCCACAGGCAGGCAGGAGACTCTGGTGCTTGTCACTTACAGGTATGGGACCCTAGGAAGTCCCTAACCCCCTCTGGACCTCCATTTCCTCATCTGTTAAATACGGGGTGTGGGCCAGCCAAGCTTATAAGGCCTCCTCAGTTCTGGTAGTCTGGTCTGTCACTGGTAATGTACCTCGAACTCAAGGTAGGCTGCCCCCTTTATTAACCCCCTTTTCTTCTGGGGAATTGAGAGAGTAATCTAGGCAGCTTAGGGAGCATTTGTGGCCAGGTGGTGGAGGGTACTCCTGGAAGCAGGCATGGCCACATTAATGCTGTCCCATCTCAGAGGCCTTTCCATCCCAGGATGGAGGATGGATGCTGTGTTGGTTTCCAGGGCCTGCAATTATGGGAGGTGGAGGCAGGCACAGGTCTGCGGCAGAGCTGAAGGGAAGAGTGGCATTCAGCTGGGCATCTGCCCATACCCTGGAAGGGCCAGGAAGGAGGCATCTCGATGCGGCAAGGCAACACCGCAAGACAAGCCCTTTAGTCCCCTAGCCACCTGGAGTGGCTCTGTCACTCCGTTATCCAGTCTGGAGGGTGACAGGGTTGGGTTGGCAGTGCTGGCTGAGAGGGCAGTGCCACCTGCATGATAAATAGACCCTGGCCCCAGGCTGGCACCCTTTCCATCAGGTGTTGTAGCCTCTCAACCCCTTTGAGCTCCTCTCCCCAGTAACCTGGGGTCTGGTTGTTGGCTACCAAACAGGAAGGACTGCCAGGGAGCCATGGAAGACCAGGCCGGGACCAGCTGCGCTGCTTCTCCAGCGAGGACTAGAAGACAGGTCCCTTTGCTTCAGGGAGGGAAACTTATAGACCATGTTTTCAGTCCGCTGCTGTCTATGTTCCTGCTGGGCCTGGAACCTTTGTCTCAGATGGCAGTGCCCATGTGTGACCCCAGAGGGCCATCTGCTTGATCTGAAGATGTATGTTAAATGCCTTCTGTCCAAAAGCCTGTTCGTTCTGTCCAGGACCCCAAGGGGTCCAGGCATTGGGCCCAGTGTTATCATGGAAGTCACTGCCCAGTGCCTCCTGGTTCAAAGAAAAATTCCTTGCATGGTTTCTCTCCTGTGGCAGAATAGAGATACCCTACCTCCTACATAAAGGGTACTGTTGGGTCTAAGCCAACCACTCTCAGGCACAGTGTTGAACCACCTTGGCATTGGAGGGGGGGCTGTGTCTGTTAGGGCGTGTGTCCAGCTTGGGTGTGGCAGGCAGTGATAAGATCAGAGCTTCTGGCAGCCAGTGAGCATCAGTATCACCACACCGGAGAGCAAGGGGCCAGGAAGGGCGGGGCGGACTGCAGAATTCTCCACCATCATGCTTGTGCCTGAAACCAGCAGTGAAAACTGTGGGGTGGAGCCCCCTGCCCCCAGCCCTACCCTCGCAGTAGGACCGAGAGCTCTCTTGAGGAGCACGGTGTTCTGGGTTTTACTCATACATACAGCACTGGCCGGGGCCTTTGCTCTTGGTCCCCAGGCCCCTTTCATTCCATAAAAGAGGTACACTCCCTTCTGTGCCTTGGGGTGGTTCTGGGGTGGGGACGGGACAGTGACATGGGCACTACTCATTCTTGCCTGCCTTTTCCTTTCTCTTTGGGAGTCTACATTAGAGTTAGCTCCTGGAGACAATCGCTTCACCAGTATCTGGGGGACCAGGACTGCTGAGGGGTAGAGAGGGAGAGGGGAGGGGCAGTACCTCCATTTCTCACGATGTGGACTTCTGCTGGGATCCCATCCCCTCCCGGCCCTGTGGTTCGAATCTGTACCAGGGCGTGCCCAATGTCTTCAGGCACTGGGATTTCTATCCAGTTCTTGCTGGTGAGGTGGAGTGTAGGAGTTGGGTGGAAGTCATTCTGATACAGCATCTGCAGGATAGAAGTTTCCAGGTATGGCTTCCTGGACCCTCGAGGTTTTGCCTTTTTGCCCCTTTCAGTTTCCCACTAGTCAGGCTTCTCATTGGTGGAAGGCAAGCGTGCAAGCAGCGAAGCTCTCAGACTCCCAGCCCATCACTGCCCTGCCCCTTCTGCAGCCATACCGTGTGCCTGTTTTTATAGCCTCCACCCAGAGCGCCTGCATTTCATGGCTCCCTAACCCCAAATGCCACACTCCTGTTTCTCAGACCTTCTTGCTAGGGATTGCAGCTCTCTATGACTACTTCCTGATGGCAGCTCTGTGTGTCCCTGCCTCACCTTGTAGCCAGTGACTGTGGATTCATTTCGGAGTGGTACCACAGGGTCCCACTTCAGGCTGAGACTGGAGCTTGAGAAAGTCCAGGAGATGTTGCCAGGAGGTCGTCGTGGTGCTGCCAGGGGAGGGGAGATGGAAGACACTGCCATATGCTTCCATGGCCACCCCTTCCCACTAGCCAGCCTCTTTCTGATGCCTGCCCATATAGCAGGAATTCTTAGAACAAGCTGTCACCATGAAAATCCAGAAGTTGAAGAAGGGAAAGAGGCCTCAGAAGCCGTGACTTTACTTCCATATTTCAGTAGGTCCCCTGACCTTCTTCTGCCTGGTGCAGACCACGTGGCAGAAATAGCGAGTGGTTTACTAGATAAACAAAGCCCCTACAAGTCCCTGTCGCATGGCACACAACTTTCCTTAACCCTGGCAGACACTCACGGGGCTTCATGGTCATGGCATCGGCTGAAGGGCTGGCTGGTCCAGTGCCAGCGCGGTTGTAGGCCCTCACAGTTACGTGGTACTTGGTGTTGGGGTACAAGCCAGTGACTCGGGCGCTAGTGTCTAGCCCCGCCGTCCTTACGCGATCAGCGGCTGCTTCTTTGTCTCCCGCTTTCCAGTAGCGGATCTAAAAGGGGCAAGGTATGCTAACATGTACGGCGAAGCTTTTGGCTACCCAGTCCTCAGGCTTCTCGGCCACCCAGGCTGGTCTTGTGGTAGACTGACTCTAGCTTGATAACCGGCACTCTAGGTCAGCAGACCCAGAAAGCAGGGTCACGTGGCTATGAGTCCCTGCATCTGTGGGTACTCAACAGAGTGTCCAATCCAAGGGAGGTTCAGTGTATGAGGTGGAAGAGGAAGTGGCTGGCTGGCGGGGAAATGACCCTCTTGTTGAGGAATTAGCGATCCCAGGAGGAATGACTAGTAAGCTGGCAGATGTTCCCGCCCACTCTGGAGAGCCCAGCCTTACCTCTTCGCAGCCCCAGTTGGCGCTCACCTCGTACCCCAGGAGAATGCCATTCATGTCTTGCTGCACAGGCTCCCAGCTCACGTTCATCTCTGAGGATGAGGACCCCTTGGCCCAGACCTTGGCAGGGGCCACCCTGGGCTCTGGGGACCAATAAAGAATGTTCCTAAGACACCTCAGTGTCCCACAGAGTTGCCCTGACTAGGACTATATCTGCTTAGTATTTGGGGGATCCCAGGGACCCCAGGCATACCTACCCTAGGCTTGCTTCTCCTCCCATAGGGCATCCCTTCTCCTTCCCAGGCCCACCAGCCCACCTTCCTCTGCTGAGTACACGAGCGCAGTGAGGCTCTCAGGCCCATCCCCCTGGCGATTGTAGCTTCGGATCTTGACCTCAAAGGGTGTGTAGGGATGGATGCTGTCATTGCTGTAGACGAAGTACTGGGCATCAGCACCGGGCACCCGGGCAGTCTGCCAACTGGAGCTGCCTTGCCTGCGGAAGGACAGCAGGTAGCCGAAGCCATCTCCATTCTGGTACTCCCGTGACACGGGCTGGGGGCAAGAGCATGGTATGGGCCAGGGGTCATGGGTATGTGTCCCTGCCCATTCATCTGGCTCCGCCCAGTCTTCACCCAGAGGAGTGGCCCTGGGATGCTTGTGCCTTCTCAAGAGTTTCATGAGAGGCTACGGGTGCAAGGGGAGAAGGGAGGGAGGGAGGGAAGCCACCAGCCTCCAAGAGAGACTCAGTGGTCCTTTCTGCTTGCTGCCACTGTGTCTGGAGACAAACTAGGAAGGGAGAAAAGGAGCATGACTCCTGAGAGGCAAGACACCTGCCTGCTTCTCTGTCCCCGCCCACTTACAGTCCAGTTGATAATGAGCTCTCCAGGGGCTCCGCCCCCTCCACTGAGTCCTGATGGTGCCACTGAGGGAACTGTTAGGGCCAAGGAACACAGATGTGTTATGTTAGTGGGGAAATCTAGCACGTGCCTAGAGAGCATCTTAGATGGGACATCCCAATTTATCTTCCCATAGTCCTTCTGGGCATGGGTTCATAGTCAAGCCAGCCTGAGAACAATTTCCATCTTTGCTGTGCTTCCTTGGGCAAGTTACTTAACCTTTCTGGGACGTGGATCTCCTCTCCATATGATGATGACAATGTCTCTGTCAAGGTTGAAATGAGAATTTAAACGAGAGGCCCATCACCATGTAGTGGCTACTCTTGTATGTTGCCCTCACCCCTGTTGGCTTAGCTAAACCACAGACCAACTCTAACTTGCTCCAGCTGATGGGTATAAACAGCTTTGAATTACAGTTAATGGAAACAACAAAACCCAACCAATTTTGTTAGGGGAAACTCCAAGGTATTCTATTGCTATTGTTTCTTCTTTCTTTCTTTCTCTTTCTTTCTTTCTTTCTTTCTT
>LOJH01003772.1:21157-38032 GCA_001685095.1 Ellobius talpinus
TGGAAGAGCAGGCAATGCTCTTAACCACTGAGCCATCTCTCCAGCCCCCTAAGCGCTTTTTCTAGAACTCCAGACACTCACCTGCTTCCTTGGTCCGGATTCGGCTGGATGGCCCGCTGGGCTCCCCGGTGCCCAAGATGTTGCTAGCTGAAACCCGAAACTCGTAGTCCATCCAAGGCATGAGACCCAATACCTGGGCAGTCTCGGCATTGCCCTCGATGTTCACGGGATCTGCAAGGGCCCAGGGGTCAGTGGCTAGCACCCATTTGTGGCCGGGATGAGGGCAGGTTCTGGGTCTGTGTGGCCTTCGTATTCTGTCCTCAACATGGTACTACCATATGCTAAGCTTTCAATCACTCTGACTGAAAAGCTGTTGAGCTCGGATGCCTCAGGGCCTTTGCTAACGCTGTGAGCCTCTTGTTCCACATATGCTGAGCATGCTGGCATCTCCAGCAATGATCCTTTGAAGGCTTCAAGGGCACAGACCAAGTGCCTCCTCCAGTCCTCTCCTTACCTTCCTACTTGCTATGACTGCTCCCCTGCCTGCCTAGGTGCTCCCTGGAGATAGAGAGCAAAACTTAATTCTCTTTAAAGCCTTGGGCTCAGCTCTTGACCCTCTGTCCCGTCTCCTGCTGTGCACCCAGTCGGGGATTTATCAATATTGATCCAGGTGGGGCCTCACACTTACTGGTCCGAACCTGCTTCCACTTCCCAGCAGGAGGAGTGCGAGCTTGCAGCATGTACTTGGCAATGGGGCTGTGGTTGTCAAAGCCACGACTCCAGCTAACCTGGACAGTGGTGTCTCTGATGTCTCTCACTACCACACCTCCCGGGGGACCTGGGGGACCTGTACCGAGAAGCAGAGTACACTGGGTCAGAAGTGGACGGCTCCCAATGTGAATCAGATTTCTTCAGACCCAGCTCAGTCTGGCTTAATATCCAAAGGGCAGGAAAAATTGGGTGGGAAGCCAGGGGTTAGGGACAGAGGAGAATTGTGGGTAGGGACATGTCTCAGGCTTGGTGGGTCACAGACTGTCCATAAGGGGATGTATAGATTTCCCAGCACCAAATCTGGAACTCCTGGACTCGGCAGAGTCTTGGGGGCATTTAGGAGGCATTTTATTTCTTGAGTATTGCTTCAGAAAAAACATTCTATTCATTTAGGATCCACGAAGAACCACAGAAGAACTAAACAGATGTGTCCATCTCTGTGGCTTCTGTCAGCTTTCAGGGAGGGACGGGAGGTGGAGAGAGTGAAGCGGCCTAGAACCTCTTGGGGAACTGGGGTAGCTGACTCCCTTCACCTCGGACCAGGACTGCGGCCTCCTTGGATGCACCATCCACCACTGTTTGGGCCATGCACATGTACTTCCCTCCGTGGCGTAGCTGGGCATTCAGGATAGTCAGGTCCCCAACAGTTTCCTTCTGTGCACAGGGAACAGCAAGGTATGATGAGTCAGAAGGAAGCCCTGACTAGTATCAACAGAACCTGGATTCTCTGGCTGTATGGCATATATGCCTGCTGTGCCTCAGTTTCCCTATCTGTTCAATGGGAAGAATCAGCTACTTGGTACCACTGAACAATAAAGTGTGACACATAAGACAGCCTGCATGGGCCAAGTTACTGATGGCATTTGTACTGGGGAAGAGGGACAGTATCAGAGAGGATTCCTGGGTCACCCAGAATTCTAAAGATGATTCTAACTCAGAAGAATAGGCATTGGGGGGATTTAGGAATGGCGGCTGTCAGTCCCAGGATGGGCTTGCTAGGCGCTGCCTTGGACATTAGGGAGAATTTTGGAGGGCTTGAAGGTGGTGATGACTGAGGATATATCAGGTCCCCTGTCTTATCTGGAAGAAGGGAGAGTTATGAGACCTCTGGCCTTACCACACTGGCCCTCCGGTAGTGACTTCCAGGCTTATCAAAGTCAATGGGAAAGTCATCCAGGGTCCAGGTGAAGGTGAGGTCCATGGTGGGGTCATGGGAGGCATGGCACTGGAGGGTCAGGTTATCTCCCACATTGATGTCAGCACTCGAAGGTGCTAGAGTGATCTTGGTTGCGTCTACAAAGCAAAATAGCAACAACAAAATAAGGCTCTTTGGTGTAAAAGGATGGAAAAGACCCAGGTAGGGGAGAGGCTCTCTCTGCCCTGTACCCCAAGAAGAAAATTCATAAACAACCAGTTTCTGGAGACTGACCAAGGGTGGTCCCAAGAGAAACTGAGTTCTGAGGTTGCCTTGGAAGCAGAAATATATGGAGCCAGGAGCAGATGGCTGGCAGAAGAGCACCCTGGCAATGGACCAAGGGTCTGAACAGACCACGGTCCTTACCACGCACAGACAGGATCCCAGTACTGTTAGCTTTGCCCATGAAATTCTCAGCGAAGCAGGTGTATTTGCCTTCATCCGATCGACTGATGTTTCTGATAATCAAGGTGCCATCTGAGGTTACAGTTACTCTGCAGCAAAGACACAGAAGATCTAGTCACCCGAGGGATAGGTACACCGTGGCCATGGGAAGGGGACTGACCAACAAGAAGCCGTCTCAGCTGTGGCACACAAAACCTACCTGGAACTGTTCCCCAAAATCTCAGTGCCCTTGCTCCAAAGCACGGTAGCTTTTGGGGCTGCGCGTGGCTGGCAGGGGATGCTGACTTCTCCCCCGCGAGCTGCGGGGATCAGCCGTCTCACAGGGTTCTGCCTGAAGTCAGGGGCCAGGGCTGTAGGAGAGGGGCTACTTACACACTCACCCTGTGATATCCACAGCCCCCCCATTAAGATGTCACCTGGCCATGTGCTAAGAACCGTTAAGTGCCATTGGAGACCAGCCTCTCAAGTGGCAGCAGTGTCTCTAGAGCGCGAGTCCACCCCTGCGCCATTACATCTCTCCACTCTCTCCCTCCACACGTGCTCCAACCGTCTGTCTTGCTTTCAGGTTTTTTCTTTTCCTTTTAAAGATCTATTTATCTTTCTTTTATGTGTATGGGTGTTTTGCCTACATGCATGTCTATGCAACACCTTCATGAGGAGGCCTGAGGAGGGTTATCAGATTCTCTGGAACTTGAATTACAGATAGTTGTGAGCCACCATGTGGGTTCTTGTAATAGAACCTGGGTCTTCTGCAAGAGCAGCCAGCGTCCTGTCGAGCCATGGCTCCAGCCCCCCACACTCCCCACACTCCCACCCCGACCCTCAGCTTTCCTTTCTAAACCTCTGAAGTTGCCAAGCCTTTCTTGCTTCAGGATCTTTGTGCTTCTCCAGATCTTTCCAAGGCTGGCTCCTTCAGGTCACATCCAAACGTGGCTTCCTCAGAGAGTCTTCCCTGACCACTCACCTCAGGACCACTGCTCTGCTGGATTTCCTTATACCACATCCTTAGAGTTATCTGGGTGAATCTCACACTTACTTATTCCTCTCCCTCAATCGGATTGGACAGTACTTGATGCCAGAGAGTGATATTTTTTGTTCATTTCTCAGGAGATGTTGAATAAATGAAAGAAAGAAAGAATGAGTCTTGGGACTGAAGAGATGGCTCAATGGTTAAGAGCATGGTTGTTCTTACAGAGGACCTGAGTTCAGTGAACCAATGCCCATATGGTGGCTCACAATCATGCATAACTCCCATTCCAGGAGAATAAACACTTTCTTCTGACTTCTATGGGCATGTGATACACATATAAACATTAGCATTTATACAAATAAAATTTTTAAAAGGTCTTTGTTGAGCCTATTAAAAACTTAATAAAGGGTCCTCATGTCCATCTTACAGCAGAAAAAGCCTGCGTAGCAAGCTCAAGGGGCTCACGTTCCTTGGTCCCTGTCAAAAGAAGGCCAGGCCTTTCACAGTTAGCCCTTTGCGTCTCAGTTCCCCTCAGAGCAGTGGTCAAGGGCAGTGCAAAGCATTTCTTTGTTTTGTTTTGTGAGACAGCGTTTCTCTGAGTAACAGCCCTGGCTGTCCAGGACCTCTCACTCAGTGGACCAGGCTGACCTTGAACTCACAAAGATCCAGCTGCCTCTGCCTCCCAAGTGTTGGGATTAAAGGCATGCCCTACCACCACCTACAGGGAGCAGTTCTGAAATCTGGAAGCTGAGGCAGAGAATTAGATGACTTGTCACAGGCCAGAGCTGAAAGATCACCACTTACTGCGGCGAGCACGCTTTGTCTAGCCATGTCCTTGGATAACTCTCAGTGTAGTGTCTTAAAACTGGTGCTATTCAGGGGCCATTGAAAATCCAAAGAAAACTTGTGTCTGTGCGTGTGTGTGTGTGTGCGCGCGCGCGCGCGCGCGCGCGGGCGCGCGCTCAGCCAGCGTGTGTTTGGAGAAGCAAAGGCTCAGACCCACGCAGCACAACCCTGCACGTCCCAGGACTATTCCTTTACCTTGCACAGCCAGCTCAGCGCTGGCATAGATAGTGCCATGCTTATTTTCTGCCACACACTGGTACATGCCGGAGTCCTCCAGGCTCAGCTTAGAGAATCGCAGGTCCCCAGCCAAGACCTCCACTCGGTTCTGTGCAGAAGAACCAAGGCAGAGCAGGGACATCAGGACTGTTGGGGGGACGGAAGAGGCAGGAGGGGTGGTGCAGAGGCTGTAGGCCAGCGTCAGGTTGGGGGTTCATGAGCACAGGCCTCCTTAGTATCTTAGGCCTCCTGGGGGCCAGACTTAGAATCACATCCCCGTTTGGTGGGATCCCAGATCTCTGTGCACAGGTGACCCACCTGTGGCCACGTGACTCTGAGATGGGCAGAAGCAACAGAACATCCCAAGACCTCCTGGTTGGCCCAGCAGGGTAAGTGGGCCAGGCAAGCAGAAGAGGGTGGTGGTGTGGGAGGGAGCCCCGGTTTCCTACCTGGGAGGCCAGAGGCTCCCCGTTTCTCAGCCAGCGCACCATGGGCCGAGGCTTGCCTGCTGCTGCACAGGCCCAACGCAGGTTGGAACCAATGTCGGCTTCTGTGTCTGAGATCACCTTGAGCCACTCAGGCTGAGCTGTGGGGGAAGTAAGAGAGAAAAAAAACCTGGACTGGCTGGGAGGAGCCTTAGGCTCATTAAATAGGGAATTAGAAGGTTGCAGTATGTGTAAGTGACAGCAGAGGGCGCTGTTGGTATTCTGGGATGGAGAGACAAAGACGTGGGGGCAGAAGAAAGCTGGCACTCTATGGTTGTGCCAGTGACTGCTTTAGCAACTAAATCTCTTGAAAGACGTGCTTTTTGTATGCCCCTGCTGAGTTCTGCAATGGCCTCTCCCACTACGCTTAGCAGCCCTGGCAAGGGCGAGGCCTTCCAGTCTCTTGATTTTTCATGCTCTTTCCTCAAAGAGAAGGTAGGTGTCTCCAGCTCTGTACCCTGCACAATGATGCGTCCCTGGACGGTGTCTCGGCCCTTAGAATTCTCTGCCTCACATTCATAGGTGCCCTCATCTTCAAAGCTCACGCTTGGGATCTGCAGGGTGGGCTCTGCTGTGGCCCACTGCGGGGACAAAGAACCATCCACTTTACGCCACTTGATCCTGGGAACAGGGCTGACAGGGGAGAAAGAGCCAGAGGAGGTGAGCTGAGCTGGGTGCGCGCCTCATGTGTCCCCAGAGCCTACACTCACACTCACGGGCCCTCCTGAAGAGCTGGGCAAGGTGATGGGGACTCATTTGGGAGGAGACAGAGGGAAAGAGGGCACAAACAAGACTAGGAACATCCGCAAGGAAGGGCCAAGAAGAGGGCTCCCCTATCGGAGGCCCTTGTTCCCAGTCACAGCAGGAAGCCAGCGCAGCTGATTTTCCATGTGGTCTGTACTCTGATGCCAGTTTGCCCTTGCACCACAGTGGTCAACAGTGGCCTATGACGGGGTCTTTACAGGTCCCCTTTCCTATCGCCCCACTTTTCCAAGACATTTTATTAGTAATTTGTATACTAAAATGGGCTAGGGAGCCACTGACTCTAGAGAGGTCAACATATTGCCCCACCAAATGCTCCTTACACATGTTTTCTGGAGGCCCAATCATTTCCCACATAGCAGTGGCCAAGGAGCCCTGCTCTCATGGATCCTTTTTCTGGGAGAGTAAGAGAAGCTTCCCGTTGTAATTTTAAAAAGACCTAATGTAACATTCATGTGGAACTTGCCATGCATCATTCTCAGGGCCTGGCATCCATTAACTCATCTAATCTTTGTAACAATCTTACAGGGCAGGCACTGTTACCATGACCACCCACCAGCTAGGGACCCCAGACTGAGATGTTAGGTCGTTTGCCAGAGGTCTCTGAGTCAGCAAGCGGTGAAACGGGGCTTTGAACCACACTGTGCTTTCTACCTCTAGCCCTGGGTGCTCCTCAAACTGCCTAGGGCATTTACTATCAGGAGGACCAGGATTCGCTTATGCCTATAAAGCCCTCGTATGTAATGTCCTCCTGGCAGAACTGATTTCGTTTGGTGGTGGGTGATGCCTGTTGTGTGACCAGCACCCTGCTAGCCTACTGACTTTGCCTTCTCTCATCCCAGGATCCCTCCTGCTCCTGAGTGGCTTTGAAATGAAACTCTGCCCAGTCCCAGGGCACTCTTGTCCCTCCTATGGTACTTACTTCCCAAAGGCAAAGCACTCCAGGGTGACCTGCTGCCCAACCAGTGCATAGGTCTCTGGGGGGAACCTGGCTTTGATGCTGGGAGCAAAGAGTCGGGGATCTGGGGAGAGATATATGGAAATCACACACAAAGGACTCCAGGGAGGTGGTCTGTGTTTAGGGGCCGTGCCTTCCAAAGACCACAAATCTCCAAACACAAATGTTTGGACTCAGGAAGATCAGCTGCCCAACCAGTGCATGGGTCTCTGACAGCAGGGCCCCAGGCCCTCTGAGCTGTTCTTCTCGGGCTCAAGGGAACTCCCAAAGCCTACGGCCTCTTTCAGCCCGGCCTCACAGCCCACGGTCCTGACCTTCAGCTGCCAGGTTGAGCTGCGCGAACTTGCTGAAGACACTCTTGGTGGAGAAGTCCATGTGGCTGGTGGCCAGACAAGAGTAGTTGCCTAGGTCTGAGGCATTGGTCCGAGCAATGTAGAGGTTTCCTGTGGTCTGGGACACGAAGTGACGCCCATCCGTTGGGATGAAGTTGGGGAACTCATTGAGGAGCCAGCGGTAGGACAAACCTAGAAAGGAAGGGAGTTTGAAGAGACTAGGTTTATAGGCAATCTGGGCAGGACCCTGACATGCTGAATGTTCTGCCTGCTCAGCAGAGTTTGTAGCTCTAAACTGGCACTGAGGAGACATGTAGAAGGAAGAGATGGCTTCAGCTCTTTCCTCAGGTACTGGGAGCACACAATCCGGCTAGGAAATAGCAGAGCCTTTTAAAGTCGAGACTTACCATCTCCTGTCCTGTCTTTCCTCTCCCAAGCATCTACATGTCCTTTCTGGTGCACGCCCCCCCCCGCCCGTGGCTCAGGAGCTCCACTTACCTGGGTAGTGGGCAGGTGGGTTACAGGGCAGCATCACCCCCCAGCCCTCGTGGGTTTTTACCGGGTCTCTCTCTTCCTTGGAGAATTCCTGCAGAACTGGAGAAGGAGAGCAGGGCTCAGGCACCGTCTTCGAGCTTGGGGCTCCCCAGCTCCTCCTCCATTGGAAGAAGCAGTTTTTAGCATGCCATTTGTGGGCAAGAAAGCCTGGGGCTGCCACCTGTCCTTCCTGGGCACCTTTCCCCGGCCCCTACCCACACCCAACATCTTGGCTCCCATGGATCTCACAGCCGAAGCGGAGGACTGCCTCCTTGCTGACGACAGTGCCCACTGGGTTTGAGGCTAGGCACTGGTAGACACCAGCATCCTGTGCCTTGGTGGGGCTCATGATGACCAGGTTGCCCCCCATCAGCTGGTAACGGGAACCGGGTTCCAGGTTCATAATAGTGCCGTTCATCTTCCATCTGTATCAGGGAGGAGTGACAGTGGGGTGGGACCTCAGGCCTGAATGGGTAGGGCTGATGTGAGGAGAACCCATATGGCTACCCAGAACCTCCCAGCATCCATGGCTCACCTATAGGTGGCTGGAGGGCTAGCTCGGGCACGGCATGCCAATGTCACCTGATCCTCTGTGGATTCCTCTGGGAACAGCAAGCCTACAGGCTGGTCTTCAAAAACAGGTCCAAAGGTAGCTGGGGTTCCCTGGACAAAACTCCATCCTGCAAATAGGGGATACCACCAGAGGCTCAAGGTGTGAGACAGTCAGAGTCCAATGTTAAGGGCATGTTGTCCAGCAGAACTTAGTGGGGATGCCTCACTTTCTGCATTGTCCAGTAGGTGGCCATTCGTGGCTACTGAGGTTCTGGAATGTGACTTAGGAATCAAAATTTAATTTTAATTTTCATGAATTTAAATAGGCTGGGCAAGTCCCATCAATCCATGTGTGCATTGTCCGTCACCTACCTATGGTCACATAGTGAGCATTTGCTCTATACCTGGCACCAGGCTGTGAAAACGAATCAGACACACGCTCTGCTCCCTTGCCTTGAAGGACCTTGCAGTACAGGGAAGGAAGCCGTGAGCAGACAGCACAGGGGGCCATGTCACAGAGTGTGTTAGGGACAAGACTGAGACTCTAAGAGAACCTCACACAGGTGTGGCACATGAGAAGTCACCAGCAGGAAATGCAGAGAAGGGTATGTGTTCCTGGAGTCCGGTGCTCTCCTAGGGCAGTGTATCCAGTGAGAAGTGCTCATTTGGAGGCTGGGCTGGGCCTCCTTGGGCAAGTTCTAGCCCCCTCCCCAGGTATTGATTTGGGGTCTGCCCATGAGAAGAGGAAGACTTCACTTCCCAGGTCCATGGCAGGAAGAAATAAGGAGGGCCTGGGCACAGTGAGCAAGCTCAACCACTGGCTATTAGACCCAACTGGGGACAGGGGTCGGGGGAGATGGAAGGCTGGAAGTTGGATGTGTGGTAGCAGGTCAAGTGGGGACAACTTTATAAACTGTGTCACATCTCAGGGAAAAAAAAAGCCCAATGGGCCACACAGCCGATCAGGCAGGTAGTGTTGCTTAGCAAATGGGGTTCACATTTGCCAGCCCCATTGCAGACACCACCTTGCTCTGCATATGCCATTGTCCCATCTCACCAGAACAGGGTCAGCAGGCGGCCGGTGGGGGGGCTGGACAGTACTTGGCACCTGCATCAGCACCGTGGGGGCTCTGCCACTGTGGGATCAGATGGGAGCCAGGCCCATTAATTGGCTCCTATCTCTCATGCAGCTGATTTCAGACCTTCCTTGTCGGGGGGGATGGGAGGGGGGAACTCCATTAACCAATTAGTGCCTTCTTTCTGGGCACATCCAGCTGCCAGCCCTCTTCCAAGCGCGGTCCCTCTGCTGCAGCTGAGGCCCAGCTCTGGTCTCTTGGGAGTGGGGACATCTGTCAAGCAGCCCTCTGTCTGAGGAATGAGGTAGACTTCCAGAGTGGTCTATGGAAAACCTCCCTTGAGTCCTGTCCGTGCTGCCCACCCCACCCCACACCAAGTGCTTGTCAGTCTCCTTTGCCGCTGCCCGAGGCCTCAGAGGCGGTGTGTGACAACAACTGCATCATCTCCCCTGGAAAGCCCAGCTTAATCCAGAGTTAATGATGGTGGCGGAGGGTGGGGACCCTGTCCCAGCTGGGACCACCTGCAGAGAGGGGAGAGGGAGGGCCGGAGGGAGGAAAAGGAAGGATGTGGAGACAGCAGCAGTGGCCAGCTGCTGGGAACCACCTTATACAATAGCAGCTTCCAGGAACTCAGCCCTGCTTGCTCATTCCATATGTATGTTATGTATTCACAAGTAGCTCTACTCACTGGTAATAATTAAGCCACAATAAGAATAGTGCTGTCGATCCAACTGCTCACTGTCACCTGATGCCACACACTCTGAATTCTAAGAAGGAGGGTGATTCTTATCTCACCAACAAAGACTGAGACTTAGGAAGGTTTAACAACTTGCCCCACCTCAAAGCAAGGGGGGAGATCTGCCTCATCCCGTCTCATTTTGCAGCCAGCATTTTTAACCACAGTGGCCATGATTTCTGACTTCAGGTTTTGGAACCATCTGAGGCCCTGGTTCCACCCCAGAGACCTGACATCAGAAGTTCTGGGAATGAAAAACAAAATGCCTCTGAAAGGAGCTGGAGTGGAGGGTATCAGGGTACAGGCTGCACCTCACTCACACCCGCACCCCACAACCCCTGGTGCACAGACAACGTCACATGGCCCACACTTCCCTCCATAGCTACGGACATACCCGTATATCCCATCCCACAGGTGACCACACACGGACACAAAGTCCTGGGCAAAGCACCTGTTCCACATGACCTCACTCTTTGCCCCCATTTACTGTTTTCCCCAGAAAAGACATCAGAAATGTTGCAGTGGGAGGAAGGAGCCAGAGAGACACTGTGTGAAGCAAGATGCTGCACCTCTCTTTGCCCTGGGCTGTGAGTGGTCCAGAGCTCTATTCTAGGATCAGGTGAGCAAGCCAAGAACAGAGAAGCACTTTCCAGGTCTCAGATAAGAGTAGATCGAGGATTGGGCCACACATGGGAGACAGCAGCCCAGGTCCTGGCCCTTTGGCAATTGCCTTCTGACCCATTTAGATCAGGGTAGCCTGAGCGGTGCTCACACCTCTTGCTTTTAGTTTCCCCGGTCTGGAGGACCCTGGGGCAGATAACTAGGCCCAGGCCTTGGAGTGAGCCCAACTCCTCAACACCCCCATCAAGCTGGGTGCAGGTCGAATCAGAGCAGCAAGGACCCAGTGAGAGCTTCTGAGCATGTCAGCCAAGACAAAGATCTAGAAGGCGCGGCTGTGTCTTGAAGGGTTGTGGGCAAAACTCCAGGGTAGGGTCTAGACTCCAGGACTGCGGGATGAGTGCTCCTTCTCCCATGGAGTTCTTTGGGGAAAAAGAAACTTCTGTTGATCTGAGTTTGGGGTTCAGGCCCAGTCAAACAATAGCCAGCTGGCCCCTCAGCACAAGCCCTGGAGACACCCAGCTCCAGGGCACAAACTCTCCAGCTCTGCTTGCTCCCTTCTCTGCCCTCTGCCAACTGTTTCTCATCTCTGATCTGAGTACGGAGATTACCATGGAGATGGGACCCTCTGTCAGCAACTCTGCTCGGCCTCATCTGGTCCCTTTCTGCCCCTCCCATCCAGGTTGCCTCAAGAAAGTCTCTCAGGATTCTATGAAGTACCTGTTAACCCCTTGGGTCCAGGACCCTGGAGCATTCTTCAGGGAAAAAATTCTGGATATGCTGGAGGTGTCCAAGGTGGCTACCGAGCATTAACCATGTGGCAAGTACAGCCAAAGACATCATTTTCATTTAAATCACATGTTAGCTCAGGGTGACACTTGGTGATGCCTACCACACTGGGCAGTGTTGTTCTAGAGCTCACAGCTCCAATGGTTGGCATGGAGATCTGGCTTTGCCACATTGCGCTTTCTGACACAGGGTAAGCCACTCAGCTTCTCTGGGCCATTTTTCTTCATCTTCAACATAACCAGGATCCATTTCCTCTCCTCCCAACTCCACAGGTCAGGTAAGATTCACAGTTGGGAATAATTCAGCAAGAAAATGGCCTCAGCAATGCAGAGGAATTGCCGCCTAAGTGGTAGTAAGGACTTAACCATAGAATCAGGCACTCTTACCTGGAGAGGAGACCAGGACTACTGTAGCCAGCACCAGCAGCAGCAAGCATGACTTTTTCCTGCCGTGTGTCCCCATGGTGGGTGTTTCAGGCAGAGGCAGAGTCCAGAGGGCAGGAACCAAAGCCAAGCTCCAGAAGAATCAACTGGAGACCGAGAGACACCTAAGGAGACAGAGGATAAGAGCTTTAAGCCATGGCACCCCTCCCAGCTGCAAACACATCTGGTGAGTGACTGTGGAGGGAGCACAAGCACTCATCTTCTTTGGGTCCCAGAGGAGGGGCTTGGCTATTATTAAGGAGCTCTTCCAGGTCTGAGTACCTCCTGTTGCCCCCACCCCTCACCTTCCCCCGGGAGTCTGGTCTGCCTGGTGCCTTTCCCTCCATCCAGCAGGTGCCGATCAGGAAGTGGAAGCAGAACTAATTGGAAGGCAGGAACCCACCTGCCGGGTTTGCCGGCAATCGTGATCCCTCTGTGTCAGAGGAGCCCTGAGAGAGTGGGGTGTGTGCCTGGGAAGGGAGCCAAGAACATCTTCCTATGGTACTTGGGGACCAGGGCAACTCTCTCTGCTCTTTTCCCACAGTCACCTGGGTGGGGGCCACCAAGCCCCTCTGGAGCTGCACAGTCTCTGAACCAGGACTGATTTTCTGAAAGGGAAGTTTTATGACTTAGCTCTGCCCAGGCTGAGGTCTCCAGATGCAGCACCAAGGGTCTTTGACCTTGGTCCTATCAGCCCCACTCCCACCACACCAGTTAACAGCCCAGCTTCCATCTTACACTTGGATAGCAGAGACTGGGCCGGTCACAGAGAGCAAAACAATGTCTGGGGAGATGAGGACCTCATATGATGAGGCAAGGACAGGGATGGGGTCACCTTTCTATCTTTTCATCCTCAGGAAGAATTCCTGATTTCTGGGGCACAGGGACTCCCAGGAGCTACCTTCTAGATATTGGGATTAGCCTGGTCACCACAGCCCATTCCTCCCTCTCAGAACTACCATAGGGCCAGGGCACCTGGCTGCAGATTCTACCAGCCTGCCCTCCCTCCTGCCTGCAGAAGGCCTGGGGCAAGGCTTCCCCCACTAACTGGCTGTGGAGCCCTGCTGTCTGCATCTGTGTCCCTGGTGAAATCGTTATCTTTCAGGTCCTTCAACTCCGGCTCGCTGATGCTTCCTGAGAGAGCAAAGGACCCCTTCCCCGTGGGCCAAGAAGGAAAACTGTAGATGAATGAGGGCTCGGGATGTGCCTCACAGAAAAAAACCCGAGCCCTCCTACACCTGGCTTCTCACATTTCCTGCTTCCAGCTGCCAAAAGTCAGGAGGACTCATCCCTGCTGACTCGCCAGGGAGTCAGCAGGGATGCCCAGAAAACTCAAGAAGCAAGGGTGGAGGTCAAGAGCAGAAGTACTCCCTCCCCGTGACCCCAGTCTCATATTCTCTGCTTCTTGCTAGGAAGTGTGTCCCGTTGTCAACCCCAATTGACCACCCCCGTTCTTGCTACTCTTAGTTCTGTACCAGAGTATAGACATTTGGCATCTCTAGATCCCCTATCATCCATAGTATCTTCCCCAACACCCAGATTCATTTCTCCCTTCATGAGGAAGGATACGGGTGTTCTCATGCCGCACGGCATCATTCACCCCGCGCCTCCCTGGAAGTACCCAAGAGGTACCCGTTTGCACACAGAACTCAGCCCTTGAGCAACAGCTCCTGCCTGTGGAACCGTCTCCAGTGGAAAAGGAGAGGTGTGAGGCCTGTCCACCGTTCCCAGCAAAGTGTCTGGCACAAACTATACATGGTTTGTGTGTCACATTCAGCTAATGGAGAACCTTTGTGGCCATGTGCCTCCAGGAGTCCGTGGACACACATGACACATGAGCATACACATGCATTCACAACGGAGCTCAGTATACACCTGGCCAGGTCTTCGGTGCTTTGTGGGGGCAGCCCAGGGCAAATGGTACACATGCTCACGCTCACACATTCGGGAACATGTGCATATGTGCACACACACACACACACACCGAGGTCCCCAGCTTAGCAGAGCATCCAGTCACAGGGAGAGTAGACCCCCTAGATGACACACAAATATGGGACATTATTCTCATCACAGGGAAGTGCTGGCTCAGTTTGGAGCCCACTCACCCACTGATTGGGGAACTGACAGACAGGAGTTGGTAATACTGACCTCATCTCTTTTTTCCCAATGTAAAATTGGTTTTATTTTTAATTATGTGTACTTCTGTGGGTATGTGCATGTGAGTGTAGGTGCCCACAGATGCTGGAAGAGGGTGTCAGACCCCTGGAACTGGATGCTGGGAACCTAGCTCAAGCCCCCAAGAGTAGTCCATACTCTTAACCATGTCTCGTCTTGCTAGCCCCCAATGTCACCTCTTTACAGCTCTATGGGCTCAGGCAAGTTATTCCCCTGATGTGGAGTCTCAATTTTCCCATCAGTAAAATGGGGATGATGTGAGCACTACAGAATGGTTCTGTGGCTACATGTAGTGTCACCTGTACTGGTTGTCAATGGCTGCCTGCAGTCCCCTGTACTGGTCATCAATGGCTGCCTGCGGTGTCCCCTGTACTGGTTATCAATGACTGTCTGTGATATCACCTGTACTGGTTATAAATGGCTGCCTGAGGTGTCCCCTGTACTGGTTATCAGTGGCTGTGAAGCCCCGGAGTCATTTGGACCTCTGTCAGTCTACTGTGGTGGGAGAGGGAGAGGATGGCTCTAGATGCCCCCCTTCTCCTGCCTCCATCTCCTCTGGTATCCACTGCCTGCTCTTGACTTTCCCATGATGCTCCCTTGTTGAGGAATATGAACATCCCTGTGACTGGAGAATCGTGAACTCGCGCCTTGCATGGGGAAGCTGCCCATCATTTACTCCTGCCCTTTGCCAGCCATCTGGGCTAGATCTCGGCTCAGGCACAAGGGGCTGGCCTGGACTGTGGGTGTTTATCTGCATACACCAGAGCAAGGCAGAGATGAAGTCACAGGGTCACCTCAGCCATGTGGTGGTCAAGATTCTGTATTGTCTTTCTGGTGAAGACTGAGATTTTGGATAATCCAATCCCACTGCCCCCCTTAAATTTTAGTTTAGTCCAGGCTTTTTATTGGTCATCAGTCTGGTCTAAATGCCCTGGGCGCCCTCTAGAGACCAAGACCTGTAGTCTTAGAGATATGTCTGGATCAGGAGGATGTGGGGTTTCTCCTGGGACTCAATGGATGCTAAATCAGTGTTATCAGATATATAGTGAGCCCCATTGCTCTGAATAAACTAGTAAGAACTCACACACGTCTGGAGTATAGGTTGGAGCTTACTGTCTCCCTGAAGATAAGGCAGCCAACATCCACTCTGCCTTGCATTCGTTCCCATTATCATGCATGTATGCGTGCATGTGTGTGTGCACATACACGCACACACATGTACACGTGTGATGGCGATTGGAGGCAAGGTCTTTTCTACGCATTGAACCCACAAGCCTCTTGTTCCAGCTGCGGTCACAGGAATGTGCTACCACATCCAACCCCACTACAGCGTTCAGTGACCATGAGCTAGGCATTGTGCTGAGCACGGGGGGGGGCAGGAACTGAGACACTCCCTTTATGGCACTCCCTGGCCAGCTGAGAGTAGCCATGAGATGCACTTCCGAGTTCAGAGATGAGTCATCTCCCCTCCCCATATGACATGTTCTAGAAGGCCCAGGATGGAGAGGACCTTTTTGGTCGGAGTGAGGCTGGAGTGGAGTTCTGCCAGACCCAGATTAGCCTTGCCAGCTCTGAGCCAGCCAAGCCTTGCCCAGGCCAGCTGCCCTGGTGCAGGGGTGCAGGCACAGGCTGTCACAGTCGGGCACAGGCTGTCATCATCAAGGGGCTGGTGGTTCTGTGAGGGCCATGGCAGAATAGGCCACTGAGAGCTTCAGGGACACTGGAAGTTTCCAGTTCAGGAAACAAAGAGTGAGAGGGGGACGGCTTGGGGACAGCAGACTATAAGGTAGACTCCAGCACACGACAGGGTTTCTTGGCTAAGGGTCTCTATGGAGTCAGACAAAAAACAAAACAAAACAACCAAAAGTACTAACTCAACAGCATTTTGCTGCTTCTTGAGATGTCCAGCTCAGGCTCCAGCTCTTTCCTTCCCCAGTTAAGGAGACTAGAGATTAAAGGGTGTGGTAGTCGTGAATACAGTGTGGTGGGAAGGCAGGGTTTGGAGCACAGCAGAAGACAGAGAGATCTAGGGTCAACCTTTAAGGTAGTGCATGGGCCTCTCGTATGCTCACCTTGGCCTCTGCCGTGTAGCATGTCCCCCAGGTTATAGAGCAGGTTACTGAGCCAGTGAGATCTAGCATCCCTAGCTACTATAACCTGAGTTACTGCCTTCAGTACCAAGCTCTTGCACCTCAGTTTCTCCTCTGTAAAATGGGATCAAGAAGGGTCACTTCAAGGGATGATGGTGAGGTCACAGCCATATCTGGGCTGCTGCCAATGCTTGGGAAAGATCGGATCTTATAGCCAAGCTCCCCTGTCCCCCAGGATACCAACACATGCAGCAACTGTATAAGTCAGGCTTGCTAACAAAGTCTTAAGCTATTGGTAAGACACCTGCCATCTCTTGAAAGAGCCCCTCCCTCCAATTCCACAGGGGTGATGTAATGAGGCAAATCCCAGCAATCACCCCACACTATGGCACAAAGATAGCCCACTGGCAGACTTGTACCCAAACCACATGTTCAGGAAACATGGTGGCCTGGGTGTGCCCATGGCACTCTCAGTGATTTTCTCTCATGTGCCCAGCTCCTGACTAGGGCAGAGGGAGACTGGGCTAAACGCCTGTCATCCGCTTAGGATGGGGATCACTACCTGGCAGGACCATCAAAGTCCAGGAGGCTCTCAGGCACCACAGCCTGCTGGGAGGATGGGGCTCCAAGCAGAGGGGCGAAAGCTGCTGGGGTACTCAGTGTGCCAGGCCAGGCACCAGTGGGCAGGGCAAGAGCCTGAAGTAGAGAGGCGCTTAGGGAGGAGGGGATAGGATAGGGACCTTCAGCTCCAAGCGAGAGGGGGTCAAAGTCCTCAGTTCTCTCTTTCCCCAGCATGCACGACTCTTGTGTTTGCAGCCAGTTCCTGAGGCATCAATGCAGACGATAAGTCTCTTGGAGATACTGTAATTCCCAGCTTAGGGGGCTGTCTAAACTTTCAACACCAAGTGGGGGAGTCTGGCCCTTGGTCTGCAGGCTGGAGTCT
>LOJH01003773.1:2690-13527 GCA_001685095.1 Ellobius talpinus
TGAACTCAGGACCTCTGGAAGAGCAGCCTGTGCTCTTAACCACTGAGCCATCTCCCGGGCCCAACCAAGTCTTAGTATAAGAAGATCAATGAAGGTGGAAAAACTGCACATTGGAGAAACAAACAAAAAACCAATCTCTTCAACAAATGGTGCTGGAAAATGGTATGTCTACATGCAGAAGAATGAAATTAAACCCCCATATTCTTATCCTGTATAAACGTCATTTCTTGGGGTTGGAGAGATGGTTCAGTCATTAAGAGCACTTGAGTTTCTTGCAGAGGACACAGGATCAGTTCCCAGCACCTACATGGTGGCTCTCAACTATCCATAGGCATGCAGATATACACATACACACACACAGGCAAAACACTCATACACATAAAATAAATAAATGGGAAAAGGGGGCTATTTAAAATCAAAGACCTTAATGTAATATCTGAAACTCCGACATTGTTAAAGGAAAAAGAGGAAATATTTCAAGCTCTAGGTGCAGGCAAGGATTTTATGAAGAGGAGTCTAGTCACTGTCTACACACAACAAGGAGGATGGCACAGGATACAAAAGCTTCTCTATAGCGATGCACACAGTTAGCAAAGACATAGGTCACAGATTGGGAGAAAATCTTTTCCAGTTATACACATTGTCTTAGTCACTGTTCTATTGCTGTGAAAAGACACCATGACCAAGGCAAAAGCGTTTAATTGGGGCCTTGCTTACAGTTTCAAAGGTTTAGTCCATTGTCATTGTGGATGGGAGCATGGTGCCACACATGTATGGCTCTGGAGTAGTAGCTGAGACTCTAGGGGAAATTTTCATTCAAACCACTGCAACATGCACTGTTGACTGGCGAACAAACATAGATTTACCCCAGATAGGGCACTGGTGGCACACAAAGAGAAATGGTTGTGCCCATGTCCAGCTTACTGATCAGCAAGGGGGTCACTTACAGCATCTTGAATGACTCAGAGGCAGCCGCATCATGGAAAGCCCAGGACAGTGACCATGGAAGCCGAAACCCTGGAGTTCCCTGAACAACTTGCAGGTGGCTCAACTGGTCAACACACCTCCTCCTTAGCAACTGTTCCAGCTTGTCAACCTTTGGCCTTGGGGAGGAGTCTCAAAAGCTTTCCGGAGCTTCCTGAGGCTGGGAAATTCTATTTACTCCCTAAGTGTTCTGAGCCTTCTACCCCCCTCTGGGAGGGGTGGCATCATTTCAGAGAAATAGCACACAGCATCGCCTACAGAAGGCTGATGTCTGGAAGAGTGAAAGAACTCCAATAGAGAAACTAGAAACCAATCCACTCTGCCAATAAAGGTGCTAACGGAATGACCAGGAAGTTCCCCAAAGATTACATTCAAATAGCAACAATCATGAAAATGTTCAGCCCCACTACACATTAGAGAAATGGCAGTTTAGGACAAACTAAAACTGCATCTCCTCCTGGTCAGAGCTGCAGCCATTAAGATAACAATAGCACGGTAGTGGCTTTACTCCTAGTGACAGAGAGGCAGAAGCACAGTGAAAATGAAAAAAAAATTAAATTATTTCAGTGACTGGATTCCCAAACAACTTCCAAAGTCCTCTCTTTCAGCCATAAACAGGAATCTATTTGCTCTGAAATACACAGGATAATACTACTGAATTGCAAATAATACAACAAAATTGAAAATATTTTATTTTTATAATTTTATTTTGAAATAAGCTCAAATCTAAATAAAAGTTTCAAGAATGGTACAAAGAATTGTAGTCAAGTGGGAAAACCACACTCGAGTTTTGATAATTGCTCCATTTATGTCATGACATTTAGGGTAAGATGTCTCAGGTCATGAATTGCATGCAGTTTTCATGGTTTCTGATCTCCTAGATCTGAAATACTTGTCTTTTCTTGCCTTTCATCACATCGGATTGTTCTTACGGGGCAACTGTTTATAAAACGTCACTTAGCTCTGTCTAATGCCTCCACAGGGCTAGCCCCGGCTTGCGTGTTCTGGCAGGGCTGCTGTGCTCTTTTCAGTACATGGCACTGGTTTGTCCCATTACTGGTAGGAGGACTCTGATCCCTCCATAACAAATATGGTATCTGCCATGTTTTTGAATGTAAGTTTTAAACATTAGACAATTCTTTGAAGACACTGGGAGATGATGTAAATCATCCTATACTGACATCCTCCTTGGCCCCATTAGTTTGACCACTGACTGATATTTATTCCCCAACATATTAGAATAATAATTATCTAACAGCAATTTTCAAACTCCATTTACATTTAATGGCTGGCATGATATTGTAAGGAATAACTTTCTCTCATTCATATTCATTTATATCAGTATGAATCCATGGGTTCCTGTTGTATTCAATTATTATGTTTGTTTCATGGTTAAAGTATCCCTCACTTGGCCTGTGCACACTCATTCAAGCTGTCTCTTACGCTTTCTGACTTGTAGCCTTCTTTCTTTGAATACTTTATTTTCTGATACAGAGTATATACCAGACTTGAAATCAAGATTCTCCAGCTCAGAGGGGAAGAAAATTTGGAAATAAAAATCCACCACTTCTTGTACATCTTTCTAGTCTTTTCAGTGTTCAGAATTAGGAAATATTTATGTACAACATGCACACACCTCAGTATCTATGCATACTTATGTGTATGTATGTAACTATTTATATAGATACAATTATATAGTTATGCACAAATGTGAAGTGCATGCTGGTAACTCCAATTCTAATTGACATGGCCAGGTTCTTCCTTCGTTTCTTTAAGAAGTTTTATTATTTTTAATTGAGAAATAGTAATTACATGTTGATAGGGAATACTTTGATAGTTTTGTGCCTTTATGCATTATGGGATGACGAGGCCAGGATGTTTGTGCTGATCATCCCTCGGCTATCGTTCTTGGTGGTAAAAATGCTCTCCTTTACCCATTTTGAAATATGAAACTTATGAACTTCAGTTACCTATGCAAACCAAACTTTATAACTTTTCTAGTTTTCTCTTTTAATTGTATACCCTTCCTCAGTTTCCATTAAGTGAGAAGCTTGGCTCCTATATCCTCAGTGAATTTATTTAAATGCTCAGTTCCTTGAATTGAGCCACTCTGCTAAGCCAAAGGGGTTGTCTTCTGTCCGGCTCCAAAGACCACCTCAAACCCCATGGTCACTGTCCACCTAAGTCTCACCTGCCACCTCCTCACCCCAGCTCCGTTTTTCTGTGATGTGACTGCTCCTCTTACCCCGCTCCAGCGAGATCAGCCTGTGTGTGAGGCCCCTCTGCTGCTCACCTGCTCCAGTGCTGTGGCAGGAAAGGAAGGGGACTGAAGGAAGGAGAGATGAAGGAGGGGGGAAGGAAGCAAAAGAGAGTGTTGAATGCAGGGCTGTGGGCTTAAGTCACTGTAATTAGAGATGAGATGAACTGGTCCTCCTGGGGAAAATCTGAAATTGAGATCAGTGTTTATGTTTTAAAGGATCTATATATTTGTTCTTTTACTCAAAATTACTTTTTAGCCTAGGGCTAGCTGTTATTTTTTTTCAATTTTATATAGATCCAACTGTAGGAGAAAGCTTGTGGTGAAGGATGGATTTCCCTAAGATAATTAGAACGTGGAAGGATAAGGTTGGCTGGCTTAGGCTTCCAGTAGAAATCTAAAGAAAACGCCAGAGGGGGAATTAACTAAACTGGCAAATGCCAAATGGGTCAGACGCTTTCATCTGAGAAATGCTGACCACGACTACCAAATTTGTTTTTCTGCTTGAGCTGAAAAAGAAGGAAGTCAAGGCCTAATGAGCCTCTAAGCCACTGGGCCACAGCAGTGTCTTATGGGTACTATTAATAAATTTCCTTCAACTTTCATTCCATCACAAGTACAATTCAGTCAACAGCCTTGCAAGTTATCTTTAAATTTTCACTAAAATGAAAATTTTCACTAAAATTTTCAACATGTCCCCAATTTGATGGAAATTTTGAATGGATGTTTCTAACCCTTTCAATCAATTAACTGTAATAGAATTTATACATTTCAGGAACTTGGATTTTGTTTCCTCTTTCGCTCAAATAAATATGTTCTCCCATCCCCTCCATGTCTTTTAAAAACATTCATTCTTTGTAAAACCATAGTTCACAGTTTGCAAATGAGGGCTTTACCTCTATACATTTAATCTTAGCAAAAATTAACAGTACATGACATCATGACATAAGAGAGCATCTATGTACAAACATATACAATTTTATTGATATCTCTACAGACTACAAGAATTTTAGGTATAGTCACAATTGCTGAATGCAACAGAAAAATAGTAATTTGTCATTTTTTGAAAAGATGCAAAAATTCTGAAGATGAAAGAAAGATACATCAATGGTGTTGTCTGTCTCTTATTTCCTAGAATAAAACATCACATAATTAAGTACTAAAAATTATAGGTTATTAGAGATTTTGAACCTGTGTACAACTATCCAAAACCACCACCTAGTGTATCTTCTGACTTTGCAGTTGAGAAGGGTGGGCCAAGACACAAGGGGGAGTGGCACAAGGGGAGAGCGGTCAGAATAGTTTCTGTGTGTCCTTGCCTTCCATTGGCTGCCTTCCACTGGCTGGACCTGTCCTTTCCAGGGGTGTGAACACTTTTTCAGGGCCCTGGTGTTCAGATGGTGATTTTCCCTTCACTCACATTCCCAATAAACCAAGTGGCCCTGGCTGTTGAGACAACAATCAAACAATCCTCCCTGTTTGCTGAGATCAGGTCCAGTAAGATACCCACAGCTGAGCAGGGGCTGTTCACTATGTCTGCTCCAGAAGAAGGGTGCGTAGTAAACTTGGAGCTGATGGAGTTTGTGATTATTTTGAGAATTTTCATTGTCCAGATATTGAGAATTAATTTTACCACTTAGCTTTATGTACTGCTGAACTTATGGTGATATTTCTTGTATCTTAGGCAAAAGACATCAAAACTTACAATGTTGACTTAAAATAACTAAAGATCAAGTCACAGAGAATAATATTATAGAGATACAAAGAATTAGTGGCACTTCCTGGCTAGAAATGTGCACTCACTTTTGTTCTGTGAGAGGCACAGAATAAATGCCAATCAAGACAAGGCTGTGTCCATTACACTCTGCCTTTCCTGAACCCTTAAAAGGGGCTAAAATATCAGCCCAGGAAGGTAAGAATCTTGCTTAGTTGGTCATAGAGCAGCGCTTAGCAACTTTGGCTGGACATAGACCCACTTTTAGGGCTCTCAAAAATACTGATGTTATGTTCCAAGTCTAAGACATTTTTAATCATTGGGAATTAAAAAATCTCAAGAGATTGTTATGTACAGCCAAAGCTATACTTAAAAAAATACAAACCAAAGATACAAGCCAAAAAAAGTTACAAACATAGGCCTTTGCCTGTGCTGTGGTCTAATCAAAACCTCACTTCCCTCAGATTCTCATAGCCTTCTGGACACCACCCCCTCACGCTGCACCTTCTCCTCAGTGTCTACATGAGACCTTATTTATTTCTTACATCCAGGGCTACGTGGTCTGTAGATAGGAATACTAAACGATTTAGCAGCCGTGCTTCCTATAAGAGACAATGCTCAACCTATGTTGGTGACAGTTATCTCAGGCACTCCGATTAGTGTGCATACACAATGCTACCACCTAAGATGAGGCTGAGTGACAGGAGGTGAAGAAGCTGTGAAGCTGGTATTTTTCCTAGCACACAAAGAGCAAGACTGCATCTGACATGCTGGCTTTGTCACTGCCCTCTGTGAACCAGTGTGGTCAGGGACACTTGTAGGACAAAGAATCTCCTAATAGTTCTCCTTTCCAGCTAGCTCCATCTTATTACTCTATCCAAATGCCTGAGAGCCAAGTATCTCAAAGAACCCACCTTAGTTTTCAACTAATCTTGAGCCTAATCTTACCTTTTATTTTTTCAAACTGGCACAGATAATGGGTAAATGATAACCTTTAAAATGGTATTGGTGGGTCATATAAAAGGGAACCTCATTGTTTAAGGTCTCCTTAAATTTTTTAAGGTTAGATTTTATAGAGAATCAATTCCAAAAGATTTGAGAAATGTTTCTAGGATGGAGTTTCTGGACATCATCTCAGTTTGTCACTGAAGCCACGCTCATACAACACATAATGGCCCCCACGGTGACTGAGTGCTAAGTCTGGGACTTAGGGAAGTATAGAAGCAAAGTCAGACACACAACTTTTTCAGGGGATTGAAATAAGTGAGATCACCCTCCACCCAAACCCCAGGACAAGTGGATGGTTCCATAGCAGGATCATCGCTTACATTACTGTGAGAACCAGGGAAACACGTACGTCTTCTATTACATTATTGGTGAATAGAATGAAAGGTCCATTTTCTGCTGGAACACTAAGGGCTTTTCTGTTGAGAAAAGATCAGAAGTAAAGTCACCTTGTGCAGATGGTGCTTTGCAAGCCTTATCTTCGGATGCTGCTTCGTAGACCCAATGTAATTAGAAGGTAACTAAGACTCAGGGTCACCTTCTGAAGCACTATTAAAGTTTCTGAGGGTGGTTTTCCTTACAATCCAAGACAGAAGAGAGATGAGAAAATGCAGAAGATTAAATGTATAGCACTACTCATTTACCTAGGATAGCCATGATGGCAAAATGGTGGTGGTGGTAGTGGTGGTGATGTGTGCGTGCGTGTGTGTGTGTGAAGGTTAATGCAACAGAACAGAAAAGTTGAAAGAGAAAAATCACATCCATGGTTAAATTATTGTTATTGCTATCTCTCTGAATTATAAAAATAATTTTGATACAGTAAAACCTCATTAATTTAGATTCTGCTAATCATTGATTTGAGGGATAAATTACTCTTATATTAAGAAAGGGTTTGGCAAATAATTTTGTAAGCACATCTAAGCTTTAAACATTTATGAGAATGTGTTCTTTTCAAGCATGGCAGAAGCACCTACTCCAATGTCTATTTATGAATTTTTTGATTTATTTGTTGAAGTCAGAATTTTAAGCATGTCTATCAAACACTGTGGATGTCCCTTTTTGATATATTCTCTGTCTGCTTTGAAGTAGTCTGTAATTGTTAGTTCACTGATTCTTCAAAATTGAGCTCTGTTGTATGAATCACACATATAATTTTGAGTGGGAATTCTCTTGCTAAGAGAATGTGCTCTTGTTGCATGCTATTTTCTATAAAAAAATACATTATGTATTTCACAGTCTTTCTCTTTAAATGATGTAAAATAGTAGCTCTCAACTGGAAGCAATTTTGTCATTTTTTTTCTTTTTACTGTTATTACTAGCAGGTTTCTAATGGCATCTAGAGGGCAGAAGTCAAGGGCACTGTTAACATCCCATAATATTCTAGACAAAAACTTGCACTAATGACGCTGCTATTGAGAACTCTTGCTATAGAACAAGTGAATTTGTGTGTGTGTTGTTGAGGACTAAACCCAGAGTTTGAACATGGCAGGCAAGCACTCTACCCTGAGCTGTATCGCTAAAACAAGTTAAATATTCCTGGGAGTTTCAGAGATAGTCATTGAATTCAATGCTACACTGGGTTGAATTTCACTATTTCAAAACAAAAGAAATATTTATTCTTTTAGGTCATTTTATAATGGAGAAATGTTAAAGTATCCGGAAAAATCAGAAACTTGGGTCCTTAAAAGAGATAGTATAAATTGTGTGTTGCAATTTGGCTGCCAATGTTTTCCAGGTCCTGGCCTTAAATTCCATTAATATTTTTACTGCATAAATGTGTGCATTGTCTGTATTTCCAAGACAAGTTCTCTTATGCTAATACTATAGCAGAAGGTAGACTTATGGAGAGATGTTTTATAAGAAAAGAATTCAAGGATTCTAAGAAATGCTACTCTAGTGTGTATTTTCTAGCTCTTTTAACCACATCTGCTCTCTTTTTAAGATTGCAAAGAAAAATTTAAAGAAAGCACCACTTCAAAACAAAAAATATAAAACCAATAAAAATGGTAATTTTGTCTATGAAGTTGGAAGAAGTGGTTATGTTTTAAACACCAATGTAACCCAGCAAGGCCTCAAACCACCAAGAGCCAGTAAACAAATCAACCACCTAATTTAAGGTTTTAAAAAGGAGCAACACATTGTCAGGTGAGTCCTATGTTCTGACTTCCAAGCATGTTCAATAGAGCGAGTAGGAGTTGCCATTATTTTCTGTGTAGCGCTCCTCTGCTGGGTTGGAACAGATTATTTTATCATGCTAGAGCTGGCCTTTACTTTTGAGAGATTTTAAGAAGGTGTTTGGTATTTACTAACATATTCCTGTGACAATTTGTCATTCTAATTAGTTAAATTATCTATGGGTTTGTTTTATTCATAATGATGACTATGGTCATAGATAAAATACCACTAGGTTTCTTAAAGGTTCCTCTAATAAGCATTGAACCCTAAAGAATTTTCTAATAAAAGCCCTTATCAATCAGAAATGTAATAACTCAGAATCTCTTTCCTAAAACATTAACCGAGGTTTTACTGAATCACATTGACGAGAAGGACCAGTTTGGTCTGTGAATGTCAGGCTGCATAAGCACCTTGGGATTGTAGACCCTATTGGGTTTGAACAGTAATATACTGTGTAACTGGCAGATAAGGATACAAATGGTGCTTTAAAAATATATCGCTTTGGAAACTGAAATTGGGGTACGTGAAATTCCACTCTTTGTGAAATCAGTTCTCAAAACTAACTGCATTATTCCTATAGTCTAGTTTCTGCAAACTTATCGCCAACTCCTCTGGAGACTATAAACCAGGCTGAAAAAATGCTTTGAGGTGAATCAACCCTGTTTGGTTGATGACTAAAAGCAGGAACTCATCCTGAAGGTGACAGAAACAGGAGTAAGAGTGCTGGGAATCCTTCACTGTCCTGGCCAGCCTTGGTTAAGGAGGAGAGCTGTAGATGATGTGAGATGCTATGGAGGGAGGAAAACGTTAGTCAGATTCTTCTTAGAATAACTCAGTAGTGCCCTAGTATACTAAGGAAGGCTTCAGATGAGAAAAAACTCTGGGTTTGTTTAGATTCCTTTTCAGATGGGTATGGCAGGTACACTTGAAATGCAGGGATATCTTCTAATGCAGATTTTTAAATTGTTGGGTATGGCCCAATTCATAAGAGTAGTTTACCATAAATCCTTTTTCTTCTGATATAACATGCTTTTGTTTCTTTTCCTCTTATGATATTAATTTATCATGCAAAGATTTTTTTCATTAAGTGCATTAATGCTTTTGTTTGTACAGGAAATTTCAAATCAAAAGGACTCCCCAATAGTTTCCAAACACAAATTCTTAGCAAATTACATGCCAAGATGATAGCATCCATTCCACATGGGGAAAAGACAAATTCAGCCATTATCTTGGGATTTTTAACCGGGGTTCCAGCTTTCAAGGTGTACAGTGGCTTTGCCTTTGATACGCCTCCGTATGATAACTTCAGATGGACTATAATGGAACATTTTGTAGAAGAAACTGGTTTCTAGCAGTTGAATAGTGATGCTGGGAATAAATTTGGTTTCCCTGAATAATGGATTCTCAAAGCAGTCACAACTTCTTTTGATGGTTAGAACTGGTACCATTTCTTATCCTTGTATTTCAGCATTAACTGGAAAGAGAAAAACAGCAATCTAAAGATGTCATCTTTAAAATGCTAGTCAGCAAATCAATACTGAGTTAATCATGGAAATTTAGTTAAGTCTCAGAATGTAATAGAACTGCATGACCTCTTACTTTGTGGACAGGCTCAAAATCAAATACTTAAGCTGCGCACACTCAGCGGATGGGAAACGATGTTTAATGACAGACGAGATGAAAGATATGAATTCTAGCCTCTACTGACCCTCACCCATTTTGGGGAACTCATAAAATCTCTCTGTGCACCTGCCAAGCAGGTGATACAAAATACAGACCTACTGTATCAGAATGGATCAATATGCTATGCCCCAAATTAAAAGAGTCTCAACTTAATGTAGATTTCTTTTTATCTCTCTGAGTAGAGGGCTATAGTACTTCAGGTCACGTGGTGCCTCTGCCTGGGCTTCCTTCTACAGGACTCGGATGTTTCCAGTGGCTGCACTGTGAAGATGCCTGCATTTACGTGGGCAGTTTACCTCGTGTGCATGCTTGGAAAACGCTTCTGCACTGGTCATCATGCCTGCAGTCTTCTCTTCCAGCTCACCCAGCCTCTGTCCTCTCTCATCAAGTGCAATTCTGGCTCGGGTCAGCTCTCCCATCACCCCTCCGGCCGCGCCCTTCATCCCTTCTATACTACCTGGTCCGGGAATGTGCTGTGCAAGGCTGCGGGATGCTTTCCCCGCTGTAGCTTCCCCAACTGAGAATTTAAGCCATAGAAAATTAAGACATGTCAGTAATACATATTCAAGATGGCCTCCAAGCAAAAAAGTACTTTCATAAATTTCTATTACTATCATAATTTTCACTCAAAGGGTGTCTTGTCACATATATGTGTATGTGTTAAAGATATGACCACTTAAGAAAAATGCTTAAGGGAGAAACTGGGACATATTGTTATCATATGTCTGTGTGTATGTGGTGTGTATATGAGACTGAACTTTCAATGTATGTATGTGTTCATGTGTTTGTGTGTATATGCACATGTGTGATCCTGTATGTAGAATTCAGAGGTTAACCTCAGATGCTGCCCACCTTCATTTTTTTCCTAAAAAATTGATTGAATGATTATGACACACACATGTGCACACACATGTGTGTAACATGAGGGGCCTGTTGGTTGGGGTTTCTGTCCCACCCGGTACCCAACAGCCGGCAAGCCCCAAAGAAAATCACAGAGATCTCTATAAGTTATAAAACTG